>JASAMX010014495.1:0-23759 GCA_030248175.1 Microlaimidae sp. YZB2_3 | reverse complement strand
AAAAAAATACCTGTAACAAGATTACCCATCGGTACTTGATCGCGTTTTGAATAAGACGCAGATCCTCTTTGTTGGTCGAAACAACATAAAAACTGTGACAAAGACATTGAAATTTTGTAAACAATAATTATAAAAAAATAAAGTTATATATATTTTTTGCGTTATTTTTCACTCTGTATCGACTTCGTTTTTTAAAAGATCGTTTTTATCCAGCATTGCTTCAAGGTCATAAATTGGTCTGCAAAATTAATAACGTAAATATTAGAAATGATAAAATATTTATTTCCTTTGGGACGAAATTCATTAAAAAATAAAATAAATGAGGTGGTGTCTGCTTTAAAAAGTTATATAACGACACACAAAAATTAATTTTTGCAAGTAGCTCAGAACAATTTAAATATTAGACTCTTAGATATTTTACGCACTTAAGTATAATTATTCCTGCACTATTTTGTAATCAATAATTAAACAATAGCTATTATCGTGTCAAATCTATTTAAAATCTCAAAAATGATTAAGAATGCACCAAACGGTTTCTTCTGCTGAATAAACAAAAATCTATAAAATTCAAAAATGAAAAGTCAAAAAAGCAAAAAAACCATGAAGGTACAAAAATACAAAAATAAATTCCATGGCGATTGCTCAAAATCAAAGATTCTCTAATTATTTATCAAAACTCATTAAAATTTGTAATTTTATTTTTGTACATTATCATAAAAATGGCGTGTTTTTGGAACATGATAAAATATTTAAATGTAAAATCCTAAATGGTGTTCACGCAAACACTTTGTTTTCGGAATCAGCGTTTTCTAACAAAATTCGGCTTTTTTTTGACATTTTTAAATTGTCGAATAAACACGCCGAAATCAAGCTTAAATAAAAGCTCAAACAATAAATCAAAAAACAAACATTAGAAAAAAAAATAAAGGAAGAGAGAATTTTTAATTTTAAAGGCACGCAAAAGTCGTGCTAAACGTGGTTAGACTGCTAAAAAAAACCTCATACGAAAGATTGAAGAATGCCTAAAATTTTAGGCAGACAAACAGGCATGACATGGCTAAATTACCAGTGAAAATCATCATTAAAAAGTTTGGTAAAATTACAAACTGCACCTTTTTAAATGTTTAACATATTTTCTAAAAAAAAACTTAGGTATCAAATTTTCAAGGTTCGATAAGTCAGGAGTCGATTAGATCTTTTTGCAATAAATCGGGAGACATAATTTTCTAATGCAATTCGCAAATTGATTTGTGAAATTTTAAAAAAACATGCCCAAATACGCCCTAAAAAAACCTTCGTCCGATGTATCAATTTTATTTTCAGTAATTTTGTTTGAATCATCATTGAAAAGTATGTGTCACTCAAGCAATTGCTGTAAGGTTTAACTGTTTTAGTAATTTTATTTTTGTTATTTTAACCTTAATAATCCCTCAAAACTTAAATCTTTAAAAAAAATAATAAACTAATATGCAAGCAGTAATATTAGTTTATGCTTTGAACCAGACTAAAATGTTTCAGGAAATTTTTTATTACACTTTCTTTCAATGAGAAAGTGTCGATTATTATTTATATCGATGATAACCCCGAAGGAATCACTCACTATATCAGCCAATTACAGAGCGATATGCTTTTCACCTGAATTGTTCTGTAGTTTTAGTTTCCTCAGGATATTCTTCGGATTAAGAGCGTTGTCTTAAATTAATTCGACTAATGGAATTTTTAGTTTTTTATAAAGAATCTCTCACGGTTTATACTGTACTATCTAGTAACATCTTTAAAAAATCTTCTAAAGCTGGATATATCCGTAAAATATAGTTTATAGATATCCGATAAAAGCTCACGCATATCATTATACAATAAAAATAAAACCAGATAATTTAACCATATGCATTTTTTATTTAATTTAATTTTCATTCTTGTTTATATATTTATGAATATTATTTTAAAACTTTTAAAATTTTTCGCATGTTCGTAATTGTGGAAGAATTTGAATAAACTTTTTAACAATCAAAATTTTGTTATATGTAAACTTTTTATAAAACAATGAACTGTTATATAAATAAGTATCACTACGTGAATACATTTCTATGAGATTTATAATAATCATATTAAGAATCCTTATAGTAAATATTTATATAGTTTATGGTTTCTATAAATGCAAAGGGCCAAAAACATGATATTCAAAAGGGATAAATAAATCTATAATTTACAATTACTGTTATGGGCACAAAATTTTATCAATACCATTAAAGAGATTACACTTTCCTGAGGACCTAAGGAAGAATCTAAAATTTGTAGAATAATCTACATGAAAATTTTTCAACGTAATATTGTAGATTATTTTACGCGTTAACCGAGCATTCGCAAACATAAAGATTTCAAACGTAAAATTCTTAGATGGTGTTTTTTTCCACGTA
This sequence comes from Microlaimidae sp. YZB2_3, assembly GCA_030248175.1. Taxonomy (NCBI): domain Eukaryota; kingdom Metazoa; phylum Nematoda; class Chromadorea; order Desmodorida; family Microlaimidae; species Microlaimidae sp. YZB2_3. Next base: position 21,342 of record JASAMX010014495.1, on the reverse strand, counting down.
ATGTTGTGAAACATTCTAGGTTTTTTGTTGCATCCGACGTATAAATTATTTTTAATGTTAAAACGTGGTATATTTTGAATAATTTAAATTATTCAACAGTATTGAAGTAAAAAAATTTCATAAGATTGTTGCCTTCACGAATTTTTATTTCTACATGATAAAGAATCTACATGTAGATTTTTTAGCATATGCACTATTCCTCTATAGCGTGTTTTTTTGCGGGGATGTGACTTTTCTAAGAAGTATGAACAGCAAAGCTAATTTTTGTAATTTTCTCCTGGTCGGTTTGTGGTCGGTGGGTTTTTTCTGTTCACAACTTTACATTCTTACCGACACAAACTAAAAAGATTAGCTTTCTCCTCCATACTTTGAGTAGTCACATTCCCGCGAAAAAAACAGGCAGATTCTGATTTTCAGCTCCACAGTGGTAATTTTAAGCGCGCTGAAAAATCTGAAACTCTATCATGATAAAATTTAGCTTGATTATTAGATTTTGCTTAGACTTAGGAAAAACAAAAAAGGCGTTTAACACTGCTTAGCTGACTAAAAAAGGCGTTACCGCTAAGTTTAACCGTGTTTAAAAAATGATTTTTGAGCGCGCTGAAAAATTAGCGCGCTGAAATTTAGAAACTGCCAAAAAATACACGCTATAAAGAAATTGTGGATAAATAGAACAATTGTTTAACACACAGTCGGATATTTTCTTTTCTTATGCATTCTTGGCATACTTATACCCGTATTAAAGATATAACAATATTTAAACTCAAACTAATGTTGACAATGACGATACACACAAGAATTATAACAGCTTTTATTGTTTTTGTGACGTATATTTAAAAAAAAATTAAAAGACTTTTAATACAATTTTAGTACAATTTTAATACAGCAATACAATTTTAAAAAACTTTATTTTTGTTTAAAGTCATGTATTTTTTTAAGTAGAAAGGAGATCTTATCGGTTGTATGATTATACTAAAAAAATAATATTTTTACTTACACAATGTAGACAAATTTGTAGCATTTATAGCGGAAAATCAATACTTTATATTCTGCAAAATAATTTACTAAATAAAAAAAGTATATTAAATTATTATATGCTGTGTAAGTTGGATAAAAGTATCAATTTTTTTACTATTTTTTATTAAACTTATGTCGACAAAAAGTATATTATTATCATTTAATATTTTCTAAAAATATGTTTTTAAAAGAAAGAAGGTAGTATAGTAAATTTTAAAAACAAAAAGCAATATAAATTAAAAACAATACAAGAATTTAAACATCACTAAAGCCTAAAACTGCTTTGGCAACCCTTGAATGTGGCATTTTTGATATTTTTTTTTTAAATTGAATAAAACAACTACCAAAATTTTGATAATTTTTTTAAATTCTTTATCCAACTTACACAAGATTTAATGTCGTTGTTACTCTGACACAATGAGTCAAAAGCGTCGTAAAATACTCGTAACTGTGACTCTTTTTATATCTTACTCATAACTAATCTAAACAAAATGAATCAGAGTCACGTTGATTTTGTGCCGATTGTGACTCATTCTGTCATAGTAACGACGATATGTTTCTATATTTGAAAAAAATATTTTACAGAATATAAAATGTTGATATGCGCAATAAATGCTACAATTTTGTAAACAATGTTTGTTAATATTCGCAACCGCAAGCGGGAATTCAACTAACCGACGAATGAAGTCGGTTCAAAAAAAAATTAGACCAGGGGCCTATTTCATAAAGATTAATTTTAAATTATTTCTAATTGTAAATTAATAAACGCATTTGATTTCTTCTTATTTTATTAATTAAAAAATGCGTACATAATTGTGGAATTTACAGAATTTACAGCCATGTAATTTTTTAAATTATAAACACAATTTTATTAATATACTTTTTAATTAAAAATACAAAAGAAAAATATGCGTTTATTAATTTACAGCTGTAAATTAATTACAGGCAATTTTTATGAAATAGGTCCCAGGGGTCGCATTCTGACCCGCGGTTAAAATTTATCACGGGATAACTTTTTTTACGTGCTTAAGGATGCAAGTGAAAAATCAATTTTACCCAGGTTAAAACCGGAGTAAATTTTTTCTTTTGTTTTAAGGATAAGGATTTATCCATCTCAAGAAGTGGGTAAATATTTTCTCCCATTGGATTAATTTAATAAAAAATAAAATAAGCGCATTGACTATTTTTTTTAATTTTTCGCGAGGTGGTTTTGCGGCGGGAGAAGAAAAATTTTTAAAAAAATTCGTTGCATTCATTTTCACTCTCTTATGTGGCACTCTTGTTAATTTACAGTATATATTAATTTTTTTATTTTTATTGGAATGGGTATAAAAGTGTTTTTTCAGAATGCGACCCCAGAAAAAAATTTTAAGCTGAACATATCTTGTTAACGAAACAGTTGATTTATAGAACAGTTTATTAATTAATATAATTTAATATTAGCTATATTAGATACATTAAAATAATTATCGTCCAAATCAACTATAACGTTAGCAATATACTCTGTATATTAAAAATTTTTCAGTCTGAATTATTTTCGAACAGGCTTTATTTTTGGTGAATATTTTTGGTTTTGTTAGATTACCTATTAGTGATCAAACTTTCAAATTCAAAACATTTTAAAATCACTTAAAACAAAAAGTAATTAAAGGAAAAATAAACTTGTGATCTAAACAATTTAATAAACAAATAAATAAAATAAGTGTGTTATAGGAACAGTTTTTTTGTCTAATTGTTTTTTAAAACAATATGAATCCTCAAAAGGTGATCTTTTAAACACTATTATTGTTTGGTAAAAAACACCAGAAGAGACAACAAGCAATTGTTTTTTTAAATGCGATTAACTGGATTATTCTTTTATAAAAAGTTTATGACCGCCATAGATCTGGAAAATTAATTCTACTTCTAAAAACAATATTTTTGATTGGATTTCCTAGCAAACACGCTAATGTAAAAAGCCAGCAACCTTTACGGAAAAAAATTTTTCGGCAGCAGTGCGCGTTGTAGGTTTAATTGTTGAATAAAGGAGCGAAAAACTATTTAAAACTCTTAACAGCCATAAGGAATTCACAAATGCATAGTATCTAATGCATGAAATTTCGGTATAAATAAAAAAGCGGCTGATAAACTCCTGAACTAAAGTGTCGCACAACTAAATTTGCCAGGTAACTTGGTGTAGCGTGATAATTTTTTTAAATAAACAAGGAAACTTAACACTTTTAATGACGTTTTTGTGCTAATAAATAAATATATGATTTAAAAGAAAGTATTTTTAAAAAAGGTGAAAAAAACACCTGGTACTAGTTATTAGAAATAATTATTATAAGATTTAGCTGTTTTTTACTGGAGAAACAACTATAATAGCTTAATATTACAGAGATAATTAGATTTATAACAATCTAAAATACTTTTTTATTAGTTCTCAAAAAAAATTAAAATTTGTCTTCAGATAACAGAAAAAATATTCAGACAATGTTTTTTTTTGAAATAAAACTACGCTGGTTTTGTTAATTATTTTGTTTTTAATAGTTGTATGTCTTCATGTTCAAAAAATAAAGACCTACAGTGTCTTTACTGAAGGAAAAAAATAAATAATTATCTCAATTTTTTTTATTTAAGGATCTGTAAGATTAGAAAATTTTCCTTATGGTTTTTTGTAAAAAAATTAATTTGTGAATTATTTCTATTGTATTTTACTCAAGATTTCATTCTTAAAGAATATAATTTTACCTATTAACATGCTAATGCAATGCTAAATTACCATGCTGGCGATCAGCGGAATACATTCCTCGTCAAATTCTACATTATGCATTTTCAAGATCCTTTGTGAAACTAGTTTTTAGGTTTGGATATGCCACATACCCTGACACACTAACCAACGGAAAAACTAATTATATCTTCCAGATATTTGGATATTAAGATTCCTGTTTCTCTAAAGTACTGAACTTATTGTACTTCCTCTAAGATTGCTATCTGAATTTACTGAACTTTTTTTTTGTAATTTTTAGAAAAAAAATGCAAGCGCTAAGGTCCCTCAGATATCAGTCATATAATAAATAACATCACACTGATTGTAAATTTAGTTTTTTTATTTAAAGGACTAATTTAAAAAGATTTTATTAGTAATTGTATGTAACAAAAAATATTGCAAAGTACTTAATATAGGCGGATTATTATAATTCAGCAATAACACCAAACACGACACGCTGAGGAATTAGAACGCTTTCTTTAACACAATGGGCATTAGTTTTTGTTACATTTTTAAATGCGAAAGTATATTTGAAAGAAATGTACGTTTTATTAATAAGTTCCTGAAATATTATTCACTTTATTATATGTTGCGTTTATTTCTTATATTTTACTTTAGCCGTTTATACGTTTTTTTAGTTTAAAAATTGTTTCTCCTAAAACATTTTTGGATTTTTTTGGGGTCTTTTTTTTCCCACCTTCTTTTACTAGCATCATTTGCAAATTTTTTACACAACTAAGAATTTATGGCTAAATCGTTTCGGCTGTACTGTGAATAATGAACGTTTATGAAGTGTTTTTTATTGAATTAGAAAGCTTTATTTTTTTAATCCCTGCCTTTTCACAAAAATCAATTAACTTTAACTCTTAAAAAAATTGCATTTTTGTTTAAATATTTAATAAGTTGATAAATATTTGTTAAAATAAGGTATATAATCTTCAATATTAAACCGTTTTCACTGAAAATTTCAAATTGTTTTATTGTAAAATAGTTATTTCAAAACTAAAAATCTTCGAGGTCAGACAGGTTTCATTCGTCTATTAAATCGCATTACTTCATAAATCACATACTTTGGCTTATTACTACATTACTTTATATACCTTGGCTTATTTCTTACAAAAAAATATTTAATTGCCTTTGTTCTAACCGTATTATACATTACAAGAATGATTTATTTATTTATTTCGTTTTATTTCGCATCTAGCAGAAGGTCATTGGTACAAAATCTTCCTGAGACAACATTAAATAATGTATTTTTGGAGTAAGCAGGTACCTATATGTAGTGATGGCAAAACTAAACTGTGTTAAGTATTAAATTTGTTTTCACTGCTTGAAAGTAATGTAGGGTAACTGACTTAAATTCGACCGGCCTTAATTTCGGCCACCATCAATTATTTTTGCCATGCGCACAGTTATACAGTGAACTGGTATGGCGAGATAGGTCGTAATGTCTTCTATTTAGTCAAACGCAGTTTCTTTCATAACTTCGCGCATGGCAAAATTTACACCCGGTGGCCGAAATTTAGACTGGCCAAATTTAAGTCAGTTATCCTACGTTAAGTTTGCAAATGGAATTTTAAGTTTTAGTTACTTTGCAAATAAACACATTAGTGCCATGGTGATAACAGTTTTAAAAGATATTATAAGACTTGTAACATTAGTTTCAATATTATTGACGTTCTTTTATTTATTGATATTTAAATTAGTGCACAACTAACTAACTAAATTATTTTTCTGTTTTAAATTATTGATGCTTTAGGAAAATTATAGTTTATTTACTCATAGAAATCTTATTCAAAAAATATTATATCGAATTACATTAAGGAAAAAAATAAAAAAACTCTTTTTTATATTATGACGTTTTTAAATTAGCTAAAATATAATCATCATCGAAAACTTTTGCAATTAAAAAAAACTGATACTTGATTACAATGACTATTATTTTTGGGATTAAAACTTTTATAAAAACTTTTTTGGAAACAAAACCCAAAAACAAACCATTTAAAAATTTTTTAAAAACTTACAATTTGTTTATTTATTTTAGCTAGTCTATTTGTTAGTTTGGTTTTATTTTTACAAAATACGGATGATTTCTAAATCATGTTATACAGATTTGTTTTGGAATATTGTTTGTTTCTCAGTAAAATTATTTTGGCGATCCCGTGTGCAATCTTATAATTTTACCAAACATAATTTTTGGCATATGGTGTTTGGTTTTTAGTATTGTATAGTGTTTTTTTTTTAAATTTCCTATAATTAGGAAAATTTTAAAACACCAAATTAAAACTAAAATTTAAAAAATTATAATTTAAAAACACCAAATGTATTTTATACGTAGTTCGCTTCTTTTAAAGGTATACATTAGTTTCTGACTGATAATAACATAATAAAAAAACAAAAAACACGCCAAACTGTATAACTAAGCGAAAAAATTATTTTTTTGAGATGAAATAATTCATTTAGTACTTTTTAAAATTGACCCAAATTTCAAACTTACGCTTTTTAATACCCTAACGTAGGTTTTATTTAGTTTTATAAATATCAGTCCAACAAAAATTATATTGGTGTATAAGAAATCCATGTTTATTTTAAGCAAGCGGTATTTTTAATACATAAGTCTTTATCCGTTGGAAATTAAGTATAAATGTAAAACAATTTTTTTCTGAATGTGACCTGATTACTGACATCATATCGATGGCTGACTTGGCATCGATTGCTGTTAACAAAAAAGCAAAAAAACACCACTTATGTATACTGCATCTTTAAATGCTTACATCTAAAGATGCACGAAATTTGTTAGAATTATGAACAAAAAATAATTATTTTATAGGCACCCTGCACTGAAACGGAGTTTATACATGAAGTATGCAATATACATAAGTGTCATCATAATGAATAATTACCGTACTCCTACTTATCTTTTCGTAGTATGCAGATCAATTCTGGAAAGCGCGCGAAATTTCGATCGGATTATCTGCATACTACGAAAAGATAAGTAGGAGTACGGTAATTATCCATTATGGTGACACTTATGTATATTGCATACTTCATGTATAAACTGCGTTTCAGTGCAAGGTGCCTATAGGTTTTACGCCTTTTCTTTAGACCTTTCTAGCATAACAAATTTTTGCTACAAACAAGCAAAAACAAAAAAAAAAACAAAAACAAAAGCAAAAAACTAATTATTGCTTCGTGCCACAAAAGCAAAATTTGTTATAAAATAAATAATTTCAACTTAATTTTTTTAAGGAACTGAAAATTTACCAACAGTATTTAAACAATTGTAAGTATACTTTTGCAACTTTTGAACAATATGTGAGCTATTTTTTGCACAAGCAATGTTTGTCGTGTGCAAAATTATCGCATTAACCACAAAAATTTTTTCGTAATGCTTAACGCTGTTTTATTGCATAAAGGCCACTTCAAATTTTGTAATAGATGTTTCATTATATTTGTAATATTTAAGTTTCAAAAAATATTACGAAAAAACGAAAAGAATCTAATCTTCGTGCAAATTTTGTTTCGTGGTAGTACCGACGATTCAATTTACCGCTAAACCTTAAAACCCAAAAACATACAGCAAAAATTTATAGATTCTGAAAAAACGGAAAAATTTAATTAAATGCTTTCTTTTGCTTTATGATTTTAAAATTTGGTTCATGCAAGAATACATAAAAATTAATTAATACTATTAATTAATTTTCATGCATTCTTGGTTCATGCAGAATTTTATTTAATTCCCGTCTTTTTACAGAATGTACTGAAATTAGTTTACTTTAGTTCTTATAACAATTGCATTTGTGTTCAAAACTTTTAAATTTTTAAAAAAATATTGTTGAAGTAATGTATTTAATTTTTGATACTATTACATTTTTTCTAAAACGTTTAAATTGTTTTGATGTTAAATACATAGTCGATTTAATAGTCCAAATCATCTATATCTGCTAGGTTTGGTTTAATTACTGGACGATTTATTCATTTTTTTAGTTCATTTTTAATATTTACTTTATTTTCTGAAGGCCTTCGCCAGTTAAAACCTTTTTTAGCAACTTATGTTGTTAATGTTTCGCTTGCTAGGTTTATTAGACTGATCTAAGAGTCAACCCAAAAGGTAATCGTTCCAGAATATACCAAAACCTATCCATTTTTTAATTCAAGTGCCAAGTTTTTCTGATGGCTCCGATTTTCGATTTTACGGCTCCAAATACCCCGTGCAGATTTTTACGGCATGTAATGAGCGCAGTAGAAGCGACAGCTGTATTACAGAGAAACGTTGATTATGTTTTTTTAGCGGGAGTAGTTCTACACGAGAAAATCCACTGTTATGAAATAAGGCATATTGGAGCTTTTATTGTGTGTTTAGGTCTTTTTGTGAATTAAACATTTATATTAAATAAAATTGAACCAACAATATTTCGCAACTAAAGCTGAAATCTTCCAGGGTGAAATTAAGGGCGTAACCGTTCTCGGCCAGGAGGAAATAAAGAACAAACGCAAGAGCAAGTTTTTTAATAAAGTTGCCAGTGGTTGAGAATTGTTATTTAGTTGCGTCACATGTTTTTCTGCACCTGATATTTTCTTAAAGAAAGAGTGGTTATCTGAACACCCTGCTATTTTTATCCTGCTGGAATTAATCTTTAATCCTTTATTTAGATTTTTTTTATTTAATTTTCAAAATAGTAAAACTAAAACGTAAAACATTTTGAAGGTTTATATCAATTTTTATAAAGTAGAAAGATAACCTAATAAATTTGGAGCTATTTATACTATGAGTAAAAGCAAAGGTGGATAATCTAATAAAGGTATGTCATAGCGCTCTGTAGCAGCGTGCATCATAAAATCCAATTCGGGCCGCACGTCCGGCCAGAAGCCGCACGTCCGGCCAGTAGCCGTATGTCCGGCCAAAAGCCGCACGTCCGGCCAGAATTGGATTTTATGATGCACGCTGCTACAGACCGCTGTGACATACCTTTATTAGATTATCCACTTTTGGTAAAAGTAAATTTCGTCAATTTTAAAAATTTAAGCAAAAATTGCTTGTATTTTTACCAAAATTTTTAAAGCAATTTTGGAAGTTGGATGCAGGAAAATACCGACATTTTATAGTATTATGAATCTTGTTTTTGACCGAATGAAAAATTAAATTAGTTTATTTTAAGCTATTATACAGTATGATCACAAAATCAAACATAAAACAATATAATTTAATTTTTGTTAATTTCTGATTGACGGTAAAGAATGATTTTCCACTTTTATTGAGCTGAGATCAATTTTTATATCATGAAACAAGCCTAAAATAAAAGGATAACAAAATAAATAACATAAAAATGCAGCGAAAAATTGCTAAACAAACTGCTAATTTTTGTTTAAAAATCAGTTTTTTTGGGCGATTTTATAACGTATTAATCTGGTCGTTTAATCCCGCAGACCAGTAAACCGAAATCTACACAAAATCTTCAAACCATTGTACAGAGTTTTGGATACCTGTTGGCACACCGGTTTAAAAATGGGTAAAAGTTTCAGAGTTTTTAAATACCCGGAACCCGAAAAACTAATGTTTTAACAAAAAAGTGATAATATGTCCGCGCAGTAATAATTATTTTAAAATTATTACCTATATTAATTATTATTATAGTTGTAAACTCAATTATACTATTGATTAGTGTTATAAAAAGTTACTTATACTTTTACTTAACCCTTTGGTATTTTTTCGTTCAAAAAGCGCTGCAAATTCACAAAAGGTATTCCACGTTAGTGCAAAATTTACATTTAAAAAATTTTACACGTTAGTGTAAAATTTTACAAAATTTTACAAAATTTTACAAATTTTTTTTTGCAAAATTTTGCAAAATTTTACACGTTAGTGTAAAATTCTGCACCGGGATGGTTTGGGAGCGGAATTTAACAGAGTGCAGCACTGACGCAAAACACCTTCTGCGGATTTGCAGCGGAACGAATCCCAAAGGGTTAAACTAGTAAAAGTAGGGTATCTGACTTAATTTCGGCCAGGCCTTAATTTCGTCCACCAATTTAGGGTGTTAGAAAATTGGCTTATTTTTAAAGCACAAAAGAACTAGCACAAAAGTAATGAATGTTGAATAAAGTGTTTTTGCAGAAGTTTTTATTTGTGTTATTTTGCATTATAAACAGTTTTATATACAAAAAGTGATTTTTTTGGGATTTTCTGAAGTTTTGCATTGTGTTTAAACTGCATCAAATTTAGAGCGAAGCACTATACAATCTTAAAATAACTTCTATTTAAGGCTCAAAGTGTAAATTTTCACGTTTTGATATTTTCTTCAAAATCACTTTGCAACGCGTTTATCTAACTGCGCATTTTAAGATTCCGTTAATTTTGGCCACCTTAAAATCCAGGTGAAATAACCTGCCGTTTTTTGCCGTTTTCAAATATCATCGTACTACCGTATTTTTAAAGAATTTTTTTGCTCGTTTGACTTTTTTTGACGTTTTTTTAAGCCAAAAAAAAATTCAACAAAAAATACAGGTTATTAAAAACTTGTTTTTTAAGGTTTTGACATAGATAAGATAAGATGAGATAATTTATTTTGCTAAATGCCGGAAATTCACTTAAGCATAACAAGTATACACTTTAGGCAAGTGAATACCTTAGTAAAATCAAAATAATTAGTAAAAATCATATTATTTAATAGCTGGCTTTAATTAAATCCAACCATGTATATTTTATATAAGTAATGTGCAGTGACTTTTTTTCAATTATTTAAAGTAATGTACAGTGACATAATTATTTAAAGTCTTGCTAATAACTGTTAAAGTTTGCAAACGGAAAAATAATAAGTTATATGTACTAAGAACAATAACCTAAAGATAAATTTGCAACCTTTAAAAATTTTTATTGTTTGTTTCGGCAAATATAGTTATAGCTAGTTTTTTCTAGGTAGCCGAAGTTAATGGCTCGCGCCTTAATTTCGGCCACTATAAAAAAATTACAACGTCCACTGATCTTTAAGTGTAACAGAAATTTTAAATTTTTGCACTAAAATAACAAAAATAGCTATCGTTTGATTTTTAGACCAAATCTTGGGTCGATTTAAAAAACCAGAAAAAACTTATTCAAAAAAAAATAAAAAAAAAGTGGCCGAAATTAAGTCAGTTACCCTAATGGATTTAGGATTACTTTTACTTTTACTCGACTTTAAAATTTCACTTACTTTCACTTTTTACTCTTACTCGACTTTTGAAATTTCTATTACTTATAGTTTTACTCTTACTCGGATTTTCACCTCCAAATACTTAAATTAATTTAAGTAAAATTTAAGTAATTTTAACGAGTATATTCCCTATGAATTTGTTGTAATATGAGTAGCAGAAGACATTTTTTAAGCCGCCAACACACTAAAACGATTTAATTATACAAAAAAACTTATTTAAATGAAAAATTTATACATAAAACTAGCGAAAAACTTGAGAACCGATCTCTGGAGCTTAAAAAACCGGTGTTTTGCCCCGTTTCAATATTACTATTATTATACTTTTTACTACTTTTACTTAAAAAGGTTTTACTTTTACTTTACTTACAACTTCAACAAAATTTTAAATAGAATTTTGCGTTTACTTTTACTTTCACTTTACTTAAATTAAAAATCACAAATTACTTTCACACTTATTTACTCAAATTACAAATTTTAAAATTACTTTGACTTTTACTTATAATAATCGAGAATCATTATTTTTTACGAAATACTATCAAAGTCAATGCCAAAGTGATTTATTCTAAAAATTCACGTAAAAATAAATCAGTACAAATCAGCGAACCGACCATGGTCGCTATTACTCAACAATAGAAACACAGTTTTTTTGCTGGAATATGATTTAAAGGCCACAAAGTAGCCCTTTTATGAACCATATCTGATACTTTTTTTACACACAGATAACGAAGTGGCTTTTACTTATTCTGGAGTTAAATTGTTCCATTTTGATACAATCCTATCACTAAACTAAAATTTTCTGACATTTATTCTACTGTTTTTGAACTTTTAACTTGAATTTTGATTATATGCCTTCTAGTGGAAACTATTGATGATAAACAAAAAACGTATATCAATATTGTTTAAAATATTATTTTCCTGAAAATATTAGTGGTATGGGTAATTTCAATTTTTATAAGTTCCCAATTCTTTACTCCAAAGGCCACTTCTCTGATCACGTGTGAACTATAATGGGTGCTATAATGCCACGTTGTTTAAAAATTTTGATAATGTTTTAAATATTAATTTTTTTCATAACAAATTTTATTGTATTTGTTGTTTAAATTGCATAAATTAATATTTTTAAAGTTATATGCATATTTCTTTTAAATTAACTAGCCGTTCACCCTTAGTTAGATGTAAAAGGGGCCTATTTCATAAAAATTGGCTCTAAATAATTTAGATCTATAAATTAATAAACGCATATTTTTCTCTTGTATTTTTAATTAAAAAGTATATTAATAAAATTGCGTTTAGAATTTAAAAAATTACAAATTTCTAAATTCCGTAAATTCCACAGTTATGTACGTATTTTTTTAATTAATAGAAAATGAAGACATCAAATGCGTTTATTAATTTACAATTACAAAAATCTTTATGAAATAGGCCCCAGAGAATAGATTTTATTAGCTTGCAATAAAAGAAATATGTGTAAATTTACTAAAACATTAATTAATCCCATTTTAAAAAAAGAATTCTAAAACATTTGTTGGAGAAAAATAAACAGAAAAAACACGATAGTCAAAACCCTCCAATTTAAATAAAATTGTTCAGTGTTAAAGAGATTCACTGAGTTATGACCTTATAGAATCATTTTTAGCCATTTAAGCCTTGGTAAAAAATAGAGATCTTTCATCTATTGGAAATTCAATTTTTTCCCAAGCGCTAACTGGCTAAAAGTGATTCTAACAGTCCCTCTCACAATCATTTCCACAGAGCAAAACATATAATGACGTGATCACGAATACTATATGACATTTTGAGGTTCTTAAAATTCTGACGTGAAGTATCTCTCCAAAACAGTCCCCATAATTTTGAAAAAAAAATATTATTTCAAGCAGTTAGTAAATAAATGTTCAAAGACCTTAAATACGGATATTTCTGTAGAAATCCCTGCCGGTTTAAAAATTATAAAAGATCGAACTGAATTTTTTTTTAATTTTCTTAGTATTTCTATAAAATAGAACATAGTTAACATACACAAAATGTACTGCTTTTTGTTAAAAAAAAACATGGTTAAATAGAAAATCGGCCTCACTGTGCAAATTTTACATCATAGCGAAGCCAGAATTTTATAAAAAAGCTAAATGGTAAATGCTACATAGTCCTCCAAAATTTAAAAAAGACTTACCTTGGACATTATTAGAGATTCCCTGATCCAGCACTACAACAAGGTCCAACACTTTGATATTGGCGTTGACTTTGGTTTTGATATTAAAATTTACCTCCATAAAAGGTTCCGATATAAGAAATCTGAAAAATCATGCGCTGGATTAATCCTTTGAGATTTTTTCATCCAAAAAATACTGCAAATCTGCAGAAGGTATATTGCGTCAGTGCTGCTCAGTCTTAAACTTCACGTTTAGTCGGAGATCGACTGCAAGTTTTTTCTAAGCAGGCTCTAGGCTAGGCTCTAAGCAGCGGTGGCCGGGAATACCTTTTTCGGATTTGCAGCGGAAAAATCCCAATATGTATTTGTATCTGTTTTAACCCTTGTTTCCTATCCCTGGCGAGTAAGAATTAATCGCTTTTCACACACGTAAAAGCATATATTAAAAAAATAACAAAAAAACACTCTACTGGAAGCAGGTTAGTAATGATTTATTTGGCTGCAAGGTAATACATTACTTCGCATATCTCAAACCTCCCTCCAAGACCCAGTGTTTAAAATTAAATTGAAAATTTACTTTATACAGTGAAAACTGTGTCACAGGACTACCAAACACTAAATTTTGCGTATTCGTGGTTTTTTCCTCTTGTCAGTATTTTTAATTAAAAATAAGACGTCAGCCGCGATTTGAACCTGTCATTAAAACGCGACAAAATTCAGAAAAGATTAACAAGTTTGTATATTTTGTTATAAATATCTTAAAATCATAATAAGCTTCTCAGAATACTTACTTAAAAGAAGTGATTTCAGAACCTTCGTATATTTCTTTTAATTCGCTTTCTTCGAATATTTTATCAATCTAAAAGATTTTTAAACGTATATTAACATAAAGGAGTTAAATGCATATATATATATAATATAACCTAAAAGTTTTTCATAACCACCACACTATTTTAAGTCAACTTCATACACACGCGTGCAAATTTTCTCAATAATAATTTACGCTTTTTTCTGTTTAAAAAAAGAAAAATTAAAAAAAGCATAAAAAAATATAACCTTTGTTTGAATAGTTTCTGCCTTTTCAGCATATTCCTTCGTTTTGTTATTGAGCAATTCGGGTTTAAAATCCAACAAAGATCCTCCAGTGACAGTAAATTGAGCTCGGTATTGTCGCACAAGTTTAATCACAGAATTGTGAGTTTTCACTAAAAAATTGTAAAAAAATAATGCGACGATTGGGGACCATTTATTAATAAAAATTAATTTGCAATTTTTACGAGTTAAAAAATAAACACATAAGGATATGAATTAAAAACAGCAGTATGTCCAAAAAGTCTTTGATGGTATTTTAAAGACGCTCTAATTGTGGAAATTTTTACTTGTAATTATTAATAAATTTATTTAATTTTATTTTTATAAGGATAATTTTATAAGGATAATTTTATAAGGACCATTTATTAATTAAAAATAATGTGTGACTTTTAATTCTAAACAATCCATTATTTAGCAAATAAACACATATATGTATACGAATCAAAAACTTCAGTATGTCCGAAAATATTTTGATGATATTTTTATGATGCTCTAAATGTAGGTATTTTTACTTAGTAATTATTGGTAAATTTCTAGTATTCCTGTAAATTTTATATTGCCTACTTTTTAGGCATAAATTATAATATTTTACAAACTATTTGTTTTTTTAAAAGGTCTTATTTTGGTTGATATGTTTCTCAAATTTTTTTATAAGACATAAACTCAAAAAACTGAACTACCAACCAACATAAATATTATTATTTAATAAAAAATATTACATAAAAATATATTTTTCGCACGAAAACCTAAAAATTGAATGCAAATGTTGAATTTTATAAAGCAAAAATAGATACTATAGCTCCACAGTTTTCCATTTGAATTTTATTAAAGCAACCAAAATAACTTCAACTTTCTTAAATTCAGATAATAATACCAAACTATTATTCACCTTTATATTTATCACTTCATAATTTTATCAGTGCGATCATTAAATCTTGCAAAAAGTGATATTCATCTTTCGTTAATCTCAGCAGCACGAAAAAGTTTTACAGCTAAATCAACAAATTTGTAGTGTTCCAAAACAATTATGTTTGATTGTTAAGCAACTTTTACCAACTCTGTTTTTTCCTGTTCATGTTTTATCGTCTTTCTTTATGTTGGTTTTTATCTGCATTACCGCCGTTTTATTGGAAATTCCACAATAATTTTACCAATTTTCATCCACTTTTCACAAAATTTTTAATTTTTTATCAAAAAATGTTTTATTATCACACGATATAATTAATGTTTTGCACGTTTTTTCAAAACTTACATATTATATAAAAAATATTTTTAATTTTACAAAACAATTGCATTTTTCTCAAATATTTACAAAACTATGTCCCGGTTTTTATTATTTATTCTGTGTTAACTTGTTTTAAATGTTTTACTATGACGAAATATGTTATTTGACTGTTGTTTTATATAACTATTTTATCTATTATACTTTGTTACAGATTTTACACTTCTGAATAGAAAACCCGACGTGGTTACGAAACGTCAAAAATAAATTTTGTTATCTGAGGAAATTGCCAGGAATTATTAAATTATCATGATTATTCCTTAAAAATCATTGAAATCATTTTTAATACATTTGATAGATTTTAATTTGAATCCGACTTCTATATAGCTGTATCAACCTGTATATTTTCAAACTCCACCTTTGAATATTTATTTTTTTTAAATTCATTTTTCCGCACAAAAATTTTGAAATTTAAAATGAAAAAATATTGATTTTAAATTCTACTTTTTAATATGCATATTTTTTTAACTCCATCTCTCAGCAGTATAATTCTGCAAATTAAAATGAAAACAAAATTCATGTGTAAACTTTAACAAAATATTTTTAATTTTACAAAACAATTTCATTTTTCTTAAATATTTACAAAACTATGTCCCGGTTTTTATTACTATTCTGTGTTAACTTGTTTTAAATGTTTTACTATGAAGAAATATGTTATTTGACTGTTGTTTTATATAAATATTTTATCTATTATATTTTGTTATAGATTTTATACTTCTGAATAAAAAACTTGACGTGGTTTCGAAACGTCAAAAATAAATTTTGTTATCTGAGGAAATTGCCAGGAATTATTAAATTATCATGATTATTCCTTAAAAATCACTGAAATCATCTTTAATACATTTGATAAATTTTAATTTAAATCCGACTTTTATATAGCTGTATCAACCTGTATATTTTCAAACTCCACCTTTGAATATTTATTTTTTTTTAAAATTCATTTCTCCGCACAAAAATTTTGCAATTTAAAATACAAAAAATCATATGGTTAAACCTTAAGAAAGTTTTTGTTGCTATCAAAAAAATACTTTAACTTTTAAAAATTACGTAACAAATTATATTTTATATAAAATAATTGAAGTCGTATAACCAAACTGTTACACTCTTATGTTTACCCTTTGATATTTTTCAGTCCAAAGCGCGACTTCAGCTTAATGTTAAATCCACACTAAAATATTATTTGCGTTCATTTACTTCAAAATTTTAGCATATTCAATACATTTATAAATAGTTTGCATCCAACTTATATATAACAGTACAAATTGTGTAATTTTAAATTCTAATTTTTAATATGCATATTTTTGAAACTCCATCTCTCAGCAGTATAATTCTGCAAATTAAAATGAAAATAAAATTCATGTGTAAACTTTAACAAAATATTTTTAATTTTACAAAACAATTTCATTTTTCTTAAATATTTACAAAACTATGTCCCGGTTTTTATTATTTATTCTGCGTTAACTTGTTTTAAATGTTTTACTATGACGAAATATGTTATTTGACTGTTGTTTTATATAATTACTTTATCTATTATACTTTGTTACAGATTTTACACTTCTGAATAGAAATCCCGACGTGGTTTCGAAACGTCAAAAATAAATTTTGTTATCTGAGGAAATTGCCAGGAATTATTAAATTATCATGATTATTCCTTAAAAATCACTGAAATCATCTTTAATACATTTGATAAATTTTAATTTAAATCCGACTTCTATATAGCTGTATCAACCTGTATATTTTCAAACTCCACCTTTGAATATTTATTTTTCTTTAAAATTCATTTCTCCGCACAAAAATTTTGCAATTTAAAATGAAAAAAATTTTATGGTTAAATCTTGATACTATCAAAAAAATACTTTAACTTGTAAAAATTACGTAACAAATTATATTTTATATAAAATAATTGAGGTCGTATAACCAAACTGTTACACTCTTATGTTAACACTTTGCTACTTTTCAGTCCAAAGAGCGGCTTCAGCTTAATTTTAAATCTACACTAAAATATTATTTGCGTTCTTTTATTTCATAATTTTAGCATATTCAATACATTTATAATTAGTTTACATTCAACTTATATAACTGTATCAAATTGTGTAATTTTAAATTCTAATTTTTAATATGCATATTTTTGAAACTCCATCTCTCAGCAGTATAATTTTGCAATTTAAAATGAAAACAAAATTCATGTGTGAACTACGAAAAAAATTTTCGTTACTATTAAATCAAAATACTTAAACCGGTAAAAAATAAACTGACAAATGAATTGCTTAATAGGTTCGTGAGTTATGACTGTATTTATAAACAAAACATTAATTACAAACTTGTTTTGCAGTATTTGCTTTCAATTTATTTAAAAAAATTTCTAAATCCCCGTTTTTTTCATTTTTTTAAATTTATTTCTTTTTTGACCGTCCATGTGTTGAGTTTCACATGGTCCCCTGAACTCCGCAATTACTTGGTGAAATCGTCTATAAAATAATTGAGGTCGTATAACCAATCTAAGGTCTTATTGTCTTACTGTAATAAAACAAAAGAAGGAAAGGCAGAAGCAAAACGACCTAATAAATTTTAACGCGAAGAGGTGAAAAAATAAGCCTTTGCTATTTTTCAGGCCAAAGACCGCGTCCAAAATGCTTAAATGGCAAACGCGCCACTGCAGTTTTGTTTAATTTTAACCTGCATTTAACAGGACGGAGCGGAGCTGGTACTCATCAACATTTGCCGTCCAGATTTTTAAGAACCTAAAAAAATTAAATTCCTTAAATCTCGAATAAATCAAAAAAAAAGTATTTTGTAAAATGTAAACATGAAAACTAATAGAGCGAAAAAAAAGCTTTACATAAATTGCGCAAAAGTTTGGATATATTTGATGGTTTAAAAGTTTAGATGCATTAATTTGATGGTTTGGCAAGAAATTTTTAACTCTGCAATATTTCGGTGCAAAAATAATTCAACACCAAAGACCAAAATTAGGGATTCAGCACATATGTAGTAAACGCGTCATTAAAATCCACTCAGTTTGTCAAATACATTGGAAAAATTCGTAAAAACTTGTTCAGTACTCATTTCATTGAAAAAAAAAAATTAATTTTGCGCTTTGAATAGCTGAATAGAATAAAATATCAAAATACTGTTAAAAATTGGTGTTTGGTTATTTTTTCCCAAAATACGCTGGAGTTTTCTTGCCATTTAAACTCTTGCCATCAAATACATCTTAGTTTTTGCGAAATTTTTACAAAGCTTTTTTGACTGAATCAGTTTTCATATTTTTATTTAACAAAATACATTGGTCTTCGATTTATTCGAGATTTATCGAATTTTATTTTCTAGGTTTTCAAAAATCTGGAGGAAAAATGTTTCTAAGTACCAGGGCAGACCGCCCTTATACAATAAGATGCGATACGGGACGGCGTATACACCAGACCTGTGCTCGCCCCCCCCCCCCCCCCCCCGGGGGGTTTATTGGTGGGGGGCGATTCTAAAACGGGGGGCATGGGGGGAAAACTTTTTTGAAACTAGGGGGGCAAGCAGGGGATAATGAATAAAAAAGAGAAAAAAGAAGAAAAAAAGAGAAAAAAAGAAGGAAAAAGAGAAAAAAGGGACAAAAAAAGTGAAAACAAGGTAAAAATAGGTCTAAAATGGCTTAAAACACATTGAAATAAGCTAAAAACTGCAAAAAATTCACGATGCTGGCGTCATCATAGGTCAATAATGGCGGCATCGTTTTAGGGTACTTTTTCATTTTGGCGTGGGGGGCAATAAAACAGGGGGGGGGGAGATCTGGAAAAAAATCTGGAGGAAAAATGTTTCTAAGTACCAGGGCAGACCGCCCTTATACAATAAGATGCGATACGGGACGGCGTATACACCAGACCTGTGCTCGCCCCCCCGGGGTGTTTATTGGTGGGGGGCGATTCTTAAACGGGGGGGGGGGCATGGGGGATAACTTTTTTGAAACAAGGAGGGCAAGCAGGGGATAATGAATAAAAAGGAGAAAAAAAGAAAAAAAAGAGAAAAAAAGAAAAAAAGGGAAAAAAGGGACAAAAAAAAGGAAAACAAGGTAAAAGTAGGTCTAAAATGGCTTACAATACATTGAAATAGCTAAAAACTGCAAAAAATTCATGATGGCGTCATTATAGGTCAAATATGGCGTCATAATTTTAGGGCACTTTTTCATGTTTTGGCGTGGGGGGGCAATGAAACGGGGGGGGGGGGGGAAATCTGGAAAAAAATCTGGACTAAAAATGTTTCTAAGTACCAGGGCAGACCGCCTTTATACAAAACGATGCGAAACGGGACGGCGCATACCCCAGCCCTGTGCTCGCCCCCCCGGGGGGTTTATTGGTGGGGGGCGATTCTAAAACGGGGGGCATGGGGGAAAACTTTTTGAAACTAGGGGGGCAAGCAGGGGATAATGAATAAAAAAGAGAAAAAAGAAAGAAAAGAAGGGAAAAGAGAAAAAAGGACAAAAAAAGTGAAAACAAGGTAAAAATAGGTCTAAAATGGCTTAAAATACATTGAAATAAGCTAAAAACTGCAAAAAATTCACGACGATGGCATCATCATAGGTCGAAAATGGCGTCATAATTTTAGGGTACTTCTTTATTTTTCTGCGGGGGAGGGGCAATAAAACGGGGGGGGGGGCAAATCCTCGAATAAAGTGGGGGAGGGGGCATTTCCAAACCGTGCACAGGTCTGAGTTTCGGCACATGTTTGATACGTGTACCAAATTTTGATTTGACAGATCCCAACGTAAAATACACTTATGCAACATCGATATAACCAAAATTAGAGTGTAGACTTCATTTTTCGTATTATTTTTGGGGAGCGAATCCTCCAAAAAAGCGGGGGGGGGGGCATTTACAGACCGTGCAAAGGTCTGCGATAATAACTCTTTATATTGAGCAATACGTTGTACTTCGTTCAGTTACGTATTGCTCTATATTCAAATGACGCTGAATAAAATTATTAGGTGCAGCCTTTTATACGATCCATTCTTGAAGTGAAAGCGGGACAGTATATCCTCAGATCAAAAAATCCTACGGGTCTAAAGATCCTAGCTGAGGCAAAGATTAGTGAAATTGTTAGCATCCTTTTTTCAATAGATCTCAAATTTAATTAAAGCAGCCCTATAATTTTTGAAAAAACGTAGGAAAGTATCTTTTCGAAATGATTATAACCCAGCAGTATATATTGTAAAAATAAGTCTTTGCATTTATCCCTAAAGTATTTTTTATTTGAACATATTCTCATAAATCTGATTAGTTGTCCATAAAGAATATCGGAGCCTAATCTATTTGTAACGTTACTGTTTTTGTCAATATATCTGATAACCTTAAAATTGAAATCATCTGTCTTATTATAAATATCTATATCATAACCGTTATTATTGATGTTAATATATAGATCTAAATAATTAATTTTGTTTGCAGAAATAGTAGTATCATTCAAAGGTAAACAATTGGGATATATGTTTTTACTAATATTAAAGAAATCAGGACAGTTAACCACACATATGTCGTCAACGTATCTTATGGACGTCAATACTTTTTTTTGATCGTGGGGTTTTGCTTTTTAAATAACTAAATTCCATAAAGGACAATGCAAGATAGGCTATCTGTAAGGATACGTAGCCATTTATCGGAATGCCGGATTTCTGTTTAAAGATAACATTTGCAAATTCTATATAGCACTTATCTACCACAAATTTAGAGAATGCCACAACAGGATTGAAAAGACCTTTGGAAATGGACAATGCACATGTAAGTATCAGTCATTGATTCTAAATTTAAGCGTAGAAACATAACAGATAGATGCATATCATAGTAACTAATAATGAGCTCTAAAAATACTAATTTAACTAATT
>JASAMX010014494.1:0-11578 GCA_030248175.1 Microlaimidae sp. YZB2_3 | reverse complement strand
ACAGAGGTGAGGAAATCGAACCCTCATAAGACCACGTTTTTATTTTTCTGTTAATAATTTTTTAAGATTTTTTATAATTTTAGAACTTTATTCACATAAATTAAAAACAAAAACATTATTTGTTTCCTGCTTTTTGTCAATCTGTCGAATTTTTCGTCAGTTGGATATTCTAAAATATAATTTTTATGTAAATAAAATACCGTAATTTTTGCTGTGTTCTACAAACAATTGGTTTACTACTTAACGCTTTGCAGTGAAAACTATCAGGAGAAACCTTAACATTTGATTTATAAATTATATTTTTCACAAACACATTGCATTTTCTAAAAATTGCTGATCTTTTATGATCGAAAAAATTTCTCCGCATAAAAGTAATGTGGGCGTTTCTAAATAAATCACGTGAGCACACTGTTGCAGCTACGTTTGGTTTACCTTTAGTCCATATCTTTTCTGTCTAAACATATGCCCAGGCAAAAATCGCCCCTTTTTCCTGCTCTATTCTTGGAGCATTTTTACCACTTTTTTGAATTAAATTTAAAAAATAACCTAATAAACTATAGTTTTGCTGCGCAATGACATACGTTTCTAATCATTCCGTTGCCGAGATATATTTTTTTAACAGTTTTAATATTTTCAATAAAACACATTATTATTTATCAATAAAAAGTAGTTCCTAAGAATTATTGCGCAATTTTCTACGATTTTCAAAAAACTCATGTTTTTTTGATCAATCAGTAACGAGGGAGGAATACTGGTTTTAAGATATAAGCGTTTGAAAAATAATATATTAATAATAAATAGAAGAAGAACATAATACTAAGTTTACCCACGTTCTTTAATTATAGTTTGCGCGGTGCCGTGGGGCTTAGTCTCCGTATGGCGCTCCCGCCCCACCGATAATTTATTTATAATAAAAATAAAAATAATAAGAAAAAAAAGATGAATTTAAATTACAAAATTTACCCACGTTGTTTAATTATAGTTAGTGCGGTGCAGTGGCACTCCAGACAAAGTTTACCTAAGCTCTCTAAATATAGTTGGCACGATGGCGTGCGCCAATGATTACAATTATAATTTTTAAAACAAAATAATAATAATAAAAAGAGGATGAACATGAATTACAAAATTTACCAACGTTTTCTAAGTATAGTTGGCGCGGTGCCGTGGGCTAAATTGCAGTGTGGCACCCCCGCACCACTGATGTTTGGAATTGTATTTTTTGAAATATAAATAATAATAAGAAGAAAAAGATAATAAACATAAATTACAAAATTTACTAGGTGCTCTACTTATAGTTGTCGCGGTGCCGTAGGGCTAAATCACAGAGGGCGCTTTCGCGCTTCGATAATTACAATTATTTATTTAGAATAAAAAAAAATAGAAGAAGAAGATGATGAACATCAATTAAAAATTTTATCCAGATTCTCTGATTATAGTTGGTGCGGTACCGCAGGGTTAAATCGCCGCGTGAACGATGAACGAATATTGATTTTAGGATAATGAGCGTTAGAATTATCTTAAAATCAATATTCAAAGAAGATAAACGTAAATTACCAAATTTTCCCAACGTTCTTTAATCATAGTGTGCACGGTGCTGTGGCGCCAAAATGCCGCATGGCGTTCCCGCACCACCTCTGCTTATTATAATTTTTTAATAAAACTTTGAATTAATTTTGTCATTAGTACTACAAGAATTAAAAAAGTACTTTGTTGTTTTCGCCGTTTTCCGCGCGGTTGAAGTAGATGCCGCTTGGACCTAGTTTGGTTTCCGTCACCAATTAAAACCGAGCACCGTCTTCTACTTTTTTGTGCGGTTTCTATGAAAGGCTGTTCGTTGTCTGCTCTGTACAATTCTTATTGTTGCCAAAAGGCTGTTATTGTGCGGTTGGGAGTTTTTATTTGTCGATTTTTTCAATTTTTTATTTTAATCAATAAATTGATAACATGGACCTAAATGAAAAAAGTGCTTCCTAAGAAAGTTGCGTAATTCTCTCTTCTTTCCAATGATCCCATGTTTATTTTTGATCAATCAGTAACAAATAAGGAATTTTGCTTTTAAGGATTGAGCGAGGGAATAATAATAATAATAATGGACCTATCTAGCTTTACAAAATTTTGGGTCCGCGGTTCCGCCGCGAAATCAGAATTAGTTGTAAAACCAATGATTTTTAGCAAATTTTTTCCGGAAACCGGAAATTAAACAACAATATTACAACAATTTCGAATACTTTTGTCAACTTCTGACCATTATTTAGAGCTATTTTAAGCATTAATAAGGTTTCTCATATGCACATTTATTTCGGTTAACCAGAAAAAAAAATTTTGCAATGCTTAATTTAATACAATAAAGCACGTCGAAATTTCTCAAACATATGTTTTATTATTTGAAATATTTTTAATGTGAAAAATAATCCAACCAAATGCATTTAATTTGAGAGGAACTTCGTTTCGTGGTGGGACCGCCGACCCAATTTTTGTAATGCTACGTGGGTCCATAATAACAATAATAGAAAAAAAAAGAAGAAGAAGAAGAGGAAGAAGAAGAAGAAAAAGAAGAAGAAGAAAAGAAGAAGAAGAAGAAGAAGAAGAAGAAGAAGAAGAAGAAGAAGAAGAAGAAGAAGAAGAAGAAGAAGAAGAAGAAGAAGAAGAAGAAGAAGAAGAAGGTTCTGAATTTCACAATTTACCCACGTTCTCTAATAATGGTTGTCGCAGCGCCGCGGAACTAAATCGCCCCGTGTCGCTCGCGCGCCACCCATCATAAATCCTGAGTTTTGAGTAAAATACTACAATTTTTAACGTTTTACAATAAAAAAAACAGAAAAAGGAACAAAGAGTTTCAGGTTTTATTTTGGGGAATATTTACCCCAAAAGATTGGGTGCTGAAGTCCGCTTTTGTCTTAGTAACAGAGCCAGGATTTCATTTTGGGAGGAGCGCTTTGGCTTTGGTGACAGAAAATGAGCCTTGGAAGTGTGCCGATAAGTGGGCAGCTGCAGTGGCGTAGCCAGAATTTTATTTGGGGTGATCTGGGGGAGGGGAAATACATGCTACAGGAGCGGCCGCGGCGCCAGTCGAGGCGAATCATGGGGTCTGAGGGTTTTATCCAAGCCGCCAGAAGCGAAATTTTTGAAATATGCACAAAAAAGTGCCGAAAATTGTCCCCTGGCAGTGGCATGAACATTCACTTTTTTTATAACCTGATTTCTATACAATTTTGTTTGATCTCCTAAATTAATCTGGTGATAAAATTGTATATCCAAAATTGTATTTATTTACAAAAACTATCCACATTTTAATTTTAAATTTTGCTCATGAAAGAGATTAACGTTATAAAAACAAAGATAATATTACTGATAAAATCATTTTTACTGCAAAAAAACTTGACTTTCCGCATAGAGGGAAAAATTTTTTATATTAATTAATTTATGGTTTTAGAATGTATTAAGATTTTTATTAAATTTTTATAACACCCTAATCAAAAAGTAAAGAGGGAACCGAAGTCAAGCTTTACCAAGGAAAAGGGCGGATTACACTACCCCCTTCCAACTTTCCAACTAGCAAAACAGAAGTAAGGGGGTTTAAAACGGCCATTAGCAAACTTATTATAATGTATGCCAAATGCCACTAAATTTATACTTTTAAAATGTATATAGTTTTGCCATTCAATAGGTAGGGCAAAGGTGCATCATGCCTTAGCTATGTTTTTAATAGCTTAATCCACTGAAATTACAAAAAAAAACTAATATAGGCACCTTGCACTGGAACTCGGTTTATGAAGTATGCGATATACATAAGTGTCACCATAATGGATTAAAAACATTAAAAAAACTTAATTTTAGGTAGACTGTAGGCATTGTTACAAAATGTAAAGTACATACAACATATTTAAAAAAATTAACTACTTTAGCGATAAAAAAATCGATTAGCAAGGTACAAGACAGGTTTGGAATTTTAACCTAGAAAAACGGCTAAATCATTAGATTTGAATCTAATTAATTGATTAATTAATCTTAAGACCATTTGAAGGAAGGCGCAGCCGCCTAAACCTCCCACCGCCCGCAGTATTATATGAATTTTCATTCTAGCTGACCATATTAGAAATAAATAAATCATGGATCACTATTTAAAAAAATACCGCTGTTCTGTTATAAATTGTAGGTAATATGTATTTATTGTAGGTACACCAAATAATCTGCAAAGATAAAATAATAATTGAATAATCAGTTTTTTATATTTAAAAAAGAAAACTATAGAAAAAAGTAAACTAAGAGAGAAGTAATTAGCGCCGCAGGCGCAAAATTTTTAGAAATCAGTTTTTGTATTTAATAAAATATCCCATATTTGATGTCCTAAAACGCAAAATTCTCCCCGACCACTTTTTGCTCTCCCTGACTCGCTGGAAACCCTGCCCGGGGTAAAATTTCCGTTTTCTTGTTCCATTCTCAAAGCATTTTTCAAGGCTAGGTTTTTGCCTGTTTTGTACAAGAGTTAATAGATACTCTTTGTTGCCGATACGCTGCCATCAGGGTCAGGCAGGGTTTTTCATACATTTGGATCAATAAATCAATAACAAAGGCCTAAACGTAAAAAATTAACTGCTGCAAAATTTGCTATTCTTTGCAATAAGCCTTTGTTTATTTGTAATCAATCCGTATTTGAAATCAAAAAATCGATTTTAAGATACGAGTTTTACAATAATACTAACAAGAATAAACTTGGAATCCCAGATCTACGTCTTCTGATAATAATCACGGCGGGTGCTCCCCGGTCATCTGCGATAATTTTCCTAATGTTGCTAGTTTTTAAAAATATTTGCAACCTTTTCAAAACACTTTTTTACTTAATTGGGTTGGACACACTTTTAAAATTTTTCCTGCGGGAACCTTTTAATTATGAGCATTTCTTTTTGAAAACGCAACGCAAAATTATGTAGTAACTAAAGCCTGTTCGAAAATGATAGACTGCAAAAAATATCACGTGAGCACATTTAACTCACGGTAAAATAATTTTTCCAAAAATTTAATTGGTGCTTAAAACTAATTTTTAGCTTTCGAATTGATATAAATATCGTCCGAATCAATTATACCGTTAGCGAGACATGCTAGCCTGAAAATTATTTTTTCAGTCTTAATCAATCGACCAGTCACGTAAGGTATCTTTCCATACGATGTGGTTTAATTTGCATGACAATAGTTGGGGCGCAGAAATAGTGGCGATTGGGGTTTTTTTGTTAACATGTTTTTTTAACCAGTCTGATTTCGTACTATAATAGGTAGTTACAAAATTTTATTTTGCAATAAATATTAACAAATGTATTTAGCACAAATAAAAATCAATAAAGGAGTAAAAACAATATCAATAAATAAAATATCCCAAAAAATCATTTATTTTGTTACGTTAATTATGCGGTGCTTCAGGATTTTGGAGGACTTTTATTTTATACTCTAGATCATAGCTTTCAAAAAATTCTGATTATTTTATTCAGTTTTATCGTTTGCTTTTTTTTACAAAAAATAACACAATAAACCACCAACGAACCAACCAGCTACGATGTATTTTTCTTTTAAGATATTTAAAAAAATGATAAGGTTGTTCTGTTTGAAATTAGGAAAAAATAACTCTGGACCGGTTATAATTTACTATCTGAATCTGATTCAAGGGTCTATAAAAATGAGTCATAAATATAATTTAATAAAAAATATTGATAACATATAAGTACAGAGTAAAATAACTGGAATTGATTAGGTATATTCTGCACTGAATAATAATTATTGTTATTTAATATTCGGCACAAAATAAAAATCTTGTTTTATTTAAAATCAAATCGACTTATTGAAAAATTTAATAATTATTTACATGTCGTAAAAAACGGGAGGTTAAACGAACGTTAACATTAACCAAGTGACTGAAGGTTCACTTTTGCGAACTACGCACGAGCAAGTATCGAAACTAAGTGTAAAATATTATTAAAAGTATGCGGTTATAGTTACAAATTGTATGTTGTATAAAAATACCAAGAGCCCAGAAAAGTATTTGAATTCTTTAATTAATTTATATAAAGATTATACGCCAAACGAGTTTCAACGCTCTAAAAATTAAACATTTTTAATATGACATGGCTCTAAATTAGCAACAAGTTATAATTAGCTTAAATTATGAATTGTGTATAAGTTTTAGAATAATTTCGCGGCTAACTATCAAATCAAAATGAAGTTAAACTATATAATGAAAATCAATGGGTTTTCGGGCGTGATTTGTTTTGGAAACAAGATCGAATAATTCAAAAATAAGTTTTACAAATGAAAAAATCTTATTAATATCCATTTTTTAAAAGTCCATCAATGAAACAAAATATACACGATTGTACTGATTAAAACAAAATTATAATATACAATAATACAATACAACAATGGCACGGGTTAAATTTGAGGCACAGGGCAAAAAATTGTTGACTTAGCCAGATTTTACCCAATCACATCAATAATAAAATACACATTTTCCACCGAAAGTATATTGAGCACACTAAGCTACCTAATGATTTTGACCGTGAAATAGGGTCTATTTCAACAAAATAAAAAAACTGTGGCTTCTATACAAATAGTATTAAGGTAACTGGTCTTAATGCGGACAGCTTTTTAAGTTTAGACATTTCCCTTATGTTCATGCCCTAACTTTCCAAATAAAAAATGAGTAATGGTTATAATTATTTTATTAATTTTTTTGTAAAAACATTTTTTTCAGACTATTATTAAATACGCTAAAAACACTTATGGAATGCGAAAATTTATGCATGTAGGTTTTTGTTACTCCTAATAAATTTTTACAGTTACTTTCCTTTAATTCATTCCAAAAAAAATTCTTTCACCAGAATGAACCAGCTGGCGTTTCTTTTTTATTGAAAATATCTTAATTGTAAATACATAATAATCAATGGGGTTCATAGTACATAATACAAAAATTCGAGCAAATATTGCTCACAAAAACGAAACTGAAAACAAAACATAGCAGATCTTCATGTATACCACAAGCGACTTAATTGCCGTACACAGCAAACAGATTATTATTATTCTTATTGTGGTTTATATACAAGACAATGTACGACAAGCTATTTAAGCATGACCCATAAAACATTTTCTCATAGTGGTTTTGCAACTTAAAATATAGAGGTATAATTGTTGGGAAAACTTTCCCAGAAGGCGACAAACTTATCTTAATAAAATTTATCTGTCACAAAAAAACATTGCAAAAACACACACTAAACGTGACAATATGCTTCTACAATTCTAAATGCTTTTTTAATCATAAATATTTTACACGACTCAATAAATTGTAATATAATAGTTTAAACAGTGATGTTCACCGGAGTTTCAAACTTCTGGGGCAGGGTGCTTTTAGGGGTTCCGGAGCAAGCCCAGGATACGGAGTTACCACTTTTTTATAGTTATTTTATAAATAATTAAAAATGATGCCATAAATTATTTTACTGAACTTTGTTTTGTAAACTAATTTCTTTTCTAATTTAAAAAAACAATAAATATATTTCTAAAAATGCAACTGGAGTAATTTAAAATATATTTCAAGCTTAAAAAAGCTTATTTACGAGCGAAACTCCGGAACAGTATACGGGAGAGTGGAAAAATCACTAATTTGGACATGATACAGTAATAAGCATACTAAAGCTCTAGTGCTAATAGCGTAGAACTAAACAAATTAATTACTGAAAAATGGGGGAAGGGGTAGGGTGCAATCCACGGAAAAAACTCATGACCCCCCTACTTCCTGAACGCTTTATAATTTTGGAACCCCAGAAATCCCACTTCTAGGTTTTTGCTTGATTGAATTTTAAATTTTTGTTAATTTCAGTTAGAAAACATTGTTGGAGCGCCGAAAACTGAAACTGCTGATCCGGCCACTCTGTCCATTTAAGATTAAGAATGAGTATTATAGATATTTAAAACATTAGGGCTTTTTATGCTTACAGGTTTGAAAATATTAAATAATTTCGTTGAGTTTTATGTTTAATTCCAGTTTAGTTTTATTTAAGGAAGGGGTAAACCAAGATTTTTCTTCGCTCGCAATATTTTGCCCTGTCATTGTAAATGCAAAATTAATTCGATTTTACTTAACTTGAGAAAAGCAATAAGACATTTTTGGCACAATATTTGAGTCAATAGTTGTTATGCCGCGTCATGAGTGCAAAAAAAAATTATAGGAAAGAACTCAAAATAATTACAGAGAGCAACTATTTTCTAAATAATTGCATTAAAGTCAATTTACGTGTATAAACTATCTAAACGTTTGTTTGTTTCACGTCAACACGGAAGCCACGAAATCTAAACTGCAGTGTCTTTTCATAGTTTATACAGAAATGTCCAGCTGTGTTCAAAAATTTTCTTCTTTCTTGCCTACATCCCTTTCAGATAAATTTTCATGCTTTTATTATTTAAAGAGGTGAGACGTCGTTGTCGGATCAGTTCTGCGCATTTTTTTCCGTTAGAAATCTCAAAGTGCTTTATTCTTCTTCGGAACTTGGCGATTGTTCTTTCGCTAACCGTTCTTCCTCTTTTACTTGATGTAGGTACTCTTTCAAATCTTCCGTATCGAATGTGAACACCTGACTGGCTTTTACAGGCGACTGTAAGGAGCTACCCATCGATACAGTTCTAAAATTAATAATTATTTTTAAAAAAAATAAGTAAAAAATTTCAACACGGTATTAAAATCAAATTTAAATATTTCGGAGATACCATAATAAATAAATGCGCAATAAAAGTTAATACATTAATTTATTTAAACAGTAGAAATAAGCAAAACAATATAAAAAGTAGCGAGTTTTTGACAAAAGATTTTTTTTTTTGTTTTTAGAGCGGGTACTTCTGCATTACTTTGAGTTGTTGTTGTTTTACTTAACCTAAATTAAAAAAAAAATGAAAGGGGTTTCAGAGGGCCTAAGATTTAAAGAAAAAAATAACTTTTCTAAAAAGACCACATTTTTAACCTTGACAATCCAATCGTAAAAAATTGAACTTAATACAGAGAGTGTATTGATCTAAAAATCTTGTTTATCTGACAATCTGGATTTGAAGAATTAAAGTAATCTCATCCCGCACTCTCATAAAATTATCACCACAAAACAAGGCAGAACTAGTTGATTAGCAAACAAGAATGTTTGGCCGAACGTATTTTCAGACTTTTACGAGAGATTTGGATTACTGGATTTTTATTTATTGCTTACCGTGGGCGAAGAGCTGGGCTGGCAAGAGAAGTAAGTGATTTGGTCTGAAGACCATCTGCTGCAGAGCAGAGATTAGATGTGGAATTCACCACTGAATCTGTCGTGGCACTAGGAATAACTTTGGATTCTGCCTTCTAATAAAAAAAATAAAACAAATATTAAAAAACGATTAAAAATTTTGATATTGCGTTTTTTTACAATTGGCTAGGGTAGGATTGTCTGGGTAGATAATGAACGTTAATAAACATTTGGCCACTTTAAAAAGCGCAGTTCGAAAAAAAATTTGTACGTCATTTTAAATTTCAGTATAAAATGCAATTTATAATTAATAAAACAATACGTAATTTAGTGTGTTGCACAAACGTATTGATTGAATCACACTTACTTAATATGGTATTAAAGTCAGTTTTTGTTTTTTATTTAAAGTAGACTCATATAAATGTAGTAAAAACTATTAATCTTTTACCTGAATGAGACACTCGTTTATCTGTTGAAATCCTTCTTCATCCTCTATATGCGTGGAACAAAGAGAATCCAAAGAACTCTCAGAATCGCTTCGCTCCTTCATCACATCCAAATAATCTTTGATGTCTGGATCCTAAAAATTGCAAAATATTAAATAAAACGTAGTTCCCTGATGACTAACAGGTTGCCTAGATTTAATACGGATTAAAGACATAAGCAGTCATACGTATACAACACATATTATTTTGCCTATTGCAAAAGCATCAGCCATTTAAGAATTTACGTAATGAGGTCAAATATACGATGGAAAGTATTAAACAAAAATGCAACACGCGGAGTATCTAACGGACATGAAGTAGCAAGTATGGTTTCATAAAAACAGAAATAAAAGGTTTTAATTTGTGGAAAATTTAGCATTATTAATATTGTTTAAGAACAAAATAAATGAAGAAAACTAATTGATATTTAAATCTACAGTTTAATATTAGCACGATTGCACAATTACGGTGGCAAAAAACTAAAACTACGGGAAAGTTAAGTTGGGTTACAGCCAGAAACGAAGAATTTGGATTAAAAAAAATTTAAAATCATTATAAGGTTCCAAAGACCTAGTATCGTATACTGAACTACAAGCCATAAATTTATGCATAATTCATTATTTACTTGTTGTGTGATGTTGCACAAATTTAAATGTTTTGTTTATGTAAAAATTAATTTCTAATATTATAAGATTATTCTGATTTAACAACTTTTTTATCCTTACTTGTAATCCCATGTCACGAAGCTCTTCCTGATTTGCCTGCGACATGCTCATTGAAGCTTTACGCATTCTTCCTTCCAATAGTCCACCTAAAAACTTTGATTATTGGCAAAACCTCTGGTACCATTTAACCGTTGTGTTTTAATATTATAAAGTACTTTACCAATTTCGAAAATGTTTTAAAATTATGAACACGGTGGCAAAACCTTCTAAATAACATACCAGACTTATTGACCAGTTATAAACAATTTACGACAGCAAAAATTTAAATAAAAATCTTACAGTGAAATGAACTTAAATATAAGATTACCGGTAATTCGAGAGCTGGTTTCCTCGAACTCTCGCAAGAGTGCGTTCTGCTTGATGATAAAGCTGGCTTTCGCTTTGCGAAGGTTGGGCGATGCGAGATTGGATGGAGTGGAGCCGCTTGTGTCCGGAATGACGGACACGGACTCCACTAAACCCTCCACCTCCTCCGGGGGCTCATCCACTTCCGCTAACGTTCTGAAATAACGCCAATGAAACATGTATAGTATGGTAAACACGGAGCTCCAGTTTGTAGGTTAAAAATTAAAAATAACACTCACAAAACATTTTTTTATTTGCCTGATCATTTTTACTAAACGCAGAAGATGATAACTATTATTTTCTTGTTAAATCTAACAGAAACAAAGACCTCACTCACTGGACAGACAAGAGAAAAACAAGAGGACGTGAAATTTACTGTTAATGGGATATTTATATAAAATAAAGTTTTATCAAAAAGCCGCGCACTTAAAAACAACTAGTCATTACAATTCTTTATCAAAAAAATTTGATATACATAATAATATTGGATGAATCATCATTGACTTTCTCATAATACAGATTTACATGTTTACGAAATAGGATTTTTTGCAGTGCACATATTTTTGTGCCGACTTCACTAAAATTTAAATTTTTTTCGAAGTTCATTAAGAAAAAAGTAGAAACATATCTTTCATTCTGTTAAATTAAATACAGCATATAAGGAAAAAACTACTAACACAGAAGGCATTATGTATAAAAATACGTATAATTTTATTTTATAAACTAAATATTTGCAATCAAGCTCCCAAATTTACAATATTATTATAATATT
>JASAMX010014493.1:40000-81547 GCA_030248175.1 Microlaimidae sp. YZB2_3 | reverse complement strand
GATCTGGATAGCCTAGTTCGATCAGAAATTCACAGAACGTTCTAGAGAATCTCGTTTGTTAGAAAAGGCGAACAGCCACCCTGAAAATAAAAAGATTAAACTTTTGTTTGTGATATTTTTCTTGTTAATCTATTGTAATTAGGAACATAGAAACTACACTGGTGCTAAAACAAAAAAAAGGGGTTAAGTTTGGCGTGGAACCCAAAAAGTAAAAGGGGGAGTAAATGTGTGGCAAACGTTTTTGTACCTAACGGCCAAATTTCAAATTTGCGCTCAACATCTTGTTTATTGCATACGCAATTCTTATACACGTATATAAATTCAAATATAAATTTGCATGCTCTTTCTACTGACGTCAGTTTAACCTAAAATCATTGGTTAAACTTGGCCATCTCGGTACACGAGCCCCACTGATTGGTTGGAACGATTCGAGAAGATTCTCAGAATCAGTCGTTTCAACTGATTCTCTTCAATGTTTTACTTTGTCCGGGACTTAGAAGGTGGTCGATGTGTAATTTGCCCTTATATAAGTGACGCGTGGCTGAAACATTAATTGAAGGGTTCGGGCAAACTTCGACCAAAAACCTTCTTCTGGATCCAAACACCTAAAGAGAAATAATGTTTAGATAATAATAGTTTGTAATGCGCCAGTTTTCTTTCGTTGTTCCGAAATAAATTTCGTTTTGTTGTACAGCCGGTGCTGTTGGCTTGTTGTGTTTCTCCAGTCTAAAAATAAATCATTTGTTAGTTAATATTTGAAATAGCACTCCGCCGCTCCGTTAGTATATTAGTCGAATTTAGAGCTATAAAAATATAGAATTAAGGAGGCCGTGACAACTGATCGATTTGTTTCTGATTTAGTTATTTTTAAAAAACATAAAATTAAAACATAAAATTGTAGCTCATAGACCATTAATAAAATTTTTCATCATCTTCTTTATCAGTTAAAAAACACAATTAAACTGAGCACAAAATCATAAAATTTTAAGAAATACTACTCTAGATTTGTTAGAGCTTACAGAAAAAATTAATTCAACATTTTTTTTTAAATTGCACAAAACAAGTAACAAAAATAGAAAAAATATTGCTTGAACACAACGAACGTTTTTGACGAAATTATGGTTACGAGAGAAAACACAGTTTATAAAGAGTGTTTAGCGAGGAGGTGACAGGAGCTGCGATAGCCCAGTGGTTTGACCGATATTTTTGTTTCTTTCTTTTTAATTTTATCGATTTTACAAAATATTTTAAAATCTTAATTTCAATATTTTTGTTTCATTTGAATTCTTAAAATATTTGTTTGTATAAAAGGTTAATAAAATTGAATGCAAATAAATAAAATTTATTTCAAAATAAATAAATTTAGGCATTTTTTGTGTGAAAAATTTTAAACTTTAATGAAAAAACCTTTATTCCTAGTTGTTCTTTTATAAGATTGTGAGTTTTAGTTAATTGTGGACTTATTTCTATATATTTGAATGTTTTCCTATTTATTTTCTCTGTAATTAATACAAATGTTTTTTAGCTTGTTTTGGCGGCTTGTTTTTATGCCTTAAGAAAAGGCAATTTTTTTGACCACCCAGGAGGGTCAAATTTAACCCCCCGGGGGGTTAAATTTCTGTCAAAGCGATGCATGGATAGGGAAGAAATTTAATACACAGTAATACATTTTTTGTTACGTATTCTTGATAAAATTAATTAATTAGCTGGAGCTAAACCTTTGCCGCCAAGGGACAACCCTTACTCAGACCTGTGCGCGGTCTGGAAATACCCCCTTCGCTTTATTGGAGGATTTGCTTGCATGATATTGGAGGTTAGGAACATCACTAGTCCCTGTTTCCCACTCAATTTGCATTACAACTTTTTTGTACGGTGTTAAAGATCATTCCCCAACCTTCCTCTGGAATTCTAAGAAATTTGATCCCCGCGCAGTTGATCCCCAGAAATGCATTGAAAAAAAATGTGTTAGTAACGCATTTAGCAATAAATAAATAATGGAATGAAAACTTTACGTTTTCCTAAGCTTAATTGAAGCCTAAAAATGACGCAAACTAAATCAAATTAACAGCGCAAGGAATATGCTGCGGATCAAATTCTAGGGATCAAAATTTTAAACACCGCCTCCAGTTAAATGGAGGCAGGATAGGAACATAAAAAGGTGAGAGAAAAGCAAAAAGGGTTATACCATACATGGGCAAGTTGGTCCGGAGTGGGGGGGGGGTTAAAATCCGAGAAACGCAAAATACCCATATCGTTTTTTTTTTCTGGAGTGCATTTTACCCATATCGTTTTTCGATTTTGAAGGAAAAATAGGTAAAAAACGCTAATTTTAGGTCAAAAAGCCCTTTTTATTGCATTTTTGAGCTTTTTAATGCTTAAAACATTTATTTTGACCTCAAAACTTACGTTTGGAGGCAGTTAGAAGTCATTTTAAAGACATTTTTTTTCTTCATTTTTCTAAACCTTTTCTCCCCCCCCACTTCTGAGTGGGGGGGGTTTAAACCCCCTTCTTAGAATTTGGGGGGGTTAACCCCCCAACCCCTCCCCGTGCCCATGTATGGGTTATACCTGAAAAATTGATTGCGTTACTGCTTCCTTAAATTCGATTGATGCTTTACTTACTTACTTGCCTGTTTAACACATTGCGATTACCATATAAAATATTAAACTATTTTTACAACAAAAATTAACAAACCAACCTCGTCAGGTCTTTCAACTGAAACCATTAAAGTCAATCCGTTGTTAGCTTTTATTGTTCTTTGATTTGCTGGCTTTATTTCTTTCTTTTTACTGCTAAAATTTTAAGTAGTTTTTTTTAATCCAGACAAACGAACCAAAGCAAATTACCAATTTCTGGAAGGCCCCACTGCCGAATCCCTCAAATTAATTTTTTCCCTCTTGGATTGCCCTTAAAAATTTAAATCCAGATTTCCTTCCCATCAAAAAAATCAAATATTATATAAAATTTCCACCGAAAACGGAAATTGTTAAAACAAAAAAGTATTTTTACACCATTTTTATATAACACTTGATTTTATTCAATAAAATTATTCTCTAAAAAACATTATTTAATTTTTAAAATTTTTAGCTTTTAATTTCACAAATATTTTATTTAATAACTGTTATAAATGTTTCAAGTTTCATAATTTTCGCCCCCACCCCCCCCCCCCCGACCTTTTCGTCTAAAATGTTTTATGTGTTTTACATTACTGCTCCCACTTCGCTTTTTACTAAATATTTTAAAAGTGTTTTGCTAACCCTCTAACAACCCCCAACTACATTCAATAATGTTCCCACCATAGGTGGGCAAGGGGGAGGGGTTAAACCCGCCCCACAAATTCCGATTACTGTTGGCACCTTCCTAAAATTTGAGGTACCCTGGACAGCTGGACACCCTCTAAAATTTAAGTGATCTCAGTACTAAAAACCCTAAAAATGGGGTATTTGAGGTATACCCTAAAAAATTTTTTGGGACACCCCCCCCCTTCGAATTTTGTGGGTCGGGTATATCTCCCCCAAATCCGGGAGGCTGCCCACCTATGGTTCCCACCCCAAAGCGACCTCCCCTCCTCTTAAAAAGCCAGGGAGTGCAATCTCTCATGAATTTTCAATATTTATTTATCACCTAACTCCGGTAACCATTTTCATCCATGACTATTTTTCTTAAATCTATTGTTTAAAATAAAAAGAATATCACAAAATACAGTCATTAAAATAAAAACACTAACGATCTAAACGCAGTAAAATCAAAAATCTGATTTTACAAGATAACATTAAAGAATCGTTGTTAATAAATACTTAACCAGCGACCAGCGTTTTAATTGTTTTTAATTTTCTTAAAAATTTCAAAAAATTATCGTTCAAAAAAGGCTAAAAACAACATGATTAATCAAATTCTCGTTTTTTTGGTAAAAAACTCCGGTTTAATTACGTAATCTGTTGTATAATATATCTGTTTTTGCTAATAAAAACCACTTTTCCCATTATTATTATGTACTGGCTTCATTTTTTTTCTCCTATTTTTACTGGCCTCAAATCAAACATATTTATCGTGTTCGGTTTATTAAAATTAATCAATTAATTAAGACTTTACTGTCAATGTCAATCATTTAATTGACCATTATTCAGTTGCATTCACAGTATAACAGACGTGTGCACTGCCCCCCCCCGGGGTTAAACGGGGGGGGGGGGGGGCAATGGGAAAGCGGGGGGGGGCACGGGGGGGGGCAACTTTTTTGAAAAGGGGGGGGCAATAAAACGGGAGGGGAGAAGCAGGGGGATAAGAAAAAAAAGAGAAAAAAAAGGAAAAAAACGAGAAAAAAGAAGGGAAAAAAAGGAACAATAAAGCGAAAATAAGGTAAAATAGGTCTAAAATGGCTTAAAATGCATTGAAAAAGGCTAAAAACTGCAAAAAATTCGGGATGATGGCGTCAACATAGGGTCAAAAATGGCGTCATATTTTTAGGGTACTTTTTCATTTTTTGGCGGGGGGGGGGGGGGCAATAAAACGGGGGGGCAAATCCTCCAATAAAACGGGGGGGGGCATTTCCAGACCGTGCACAGGTCTGGTATAATTATTGCTTATTTCAAGGCAATGTAGAATTTAAACTTACATTGCATAGGCAATCGGCCGCCTAGGTTTCACTCCATAAGTTTTCAAGCACTCTTCATCCGTAACGGGGTAATTGACTGATTTGGAGCCATTTTCAGCAGGTAGACTAGGTGGGTTTTCCGTTTTCTTTAAAAAAATTATTATTCGCGAGTAAATAAAACAAAAGCAATGTTGCGAATAGTTAGTAGGCACAGTTAGCTGTCACCCATAAGCATAGGTAGACAGTCTCCCAGATTTTGGGCGGTATATTCGACCCGATATTGGACCCCGGGATCGGGTAGGCCCCAAATTTCGGGGGTCGCCGACCCCGGGGAGGTATACCCCCCCCCACCCCCCCTGCCCACCTATGCCGATAGGTCGGCCGGGGAAGTGGTTCGGAGGAAGGTAATTACCTCCAAAAATTTCGAAACTTCAATAAAACCCCTCTCTGCCTAAAATATCGCGAACTCTCCCCCCCTAAAATTTAGGGGTCCTAGTTCTTAACGCTAAAAATGAGGTATTTCGAGTATACCCCGAAAAAATTGGAGATTCGGTGTATCTCTAAAAATTCGAGAAACTGCCACTTATGAATATCTCCACGAAAAAAATAGTTGGGGCTGCTGGTTCACACCGGAGTGGAAAGTGACGCGTTTGGCGCGCGGTTACATTGCACCGTCATTGTTGCTGCGGAGCATAGGTGAGAAAGGGGGGGAGGGCAGGGAAGGCAGGGACGTAGCCAGGGGGGGGGGCGACCGCCCCCCCCCCAAAACGGTCGGACAGGAGGAAAAATAAGGATAGTGGTTGGGCGGGGGGGGGCGGCCGCCGCCCCCCCGAAACGGTCGCCAGATAGTAAAATTTGGGGGTTTTCAGAGGCTAAAAATTCAAAATTTTCTAGCGCCTCGCTAATCGCTCGGCGCCAAACTTTAAAATCATTTTAGTACCCCAATGGACCCCCAAAAACCAAAAATTTGTTCCGCTTCGCTTCGCTCAGCGGTCACTTTCTATAGTATACATACATATATATCTCGTTATTTATGTTGCCTGATGCTAATGTTATTTCAAAGTTAGTACAATAATTTTTATAAGTAATAAGTACTACACAGAAAGCAAAACAAACAATCATATTGGTTGATTTATGTACCTCTCCCCTCCTAAATTTTCCTGCCGCTTATAGCATTGGCTCGGATTTTTTTCATATAGGTAGGTACCCTAGAAAACATGGAGCCGAGATGCTGCTTATGTGCTTTGGTTTACAATGTGGGTTTAGCCAAGAGGTCTGAAACTAACGTCTCTAAATTCCTTTTTTGTAAAATCCAGGCTCTGCCAATGTGTGCTTATGTAATTTTTAACTAAGAAAACATGTTTTTACCGCTAAAAACATTAGATAATAGGTTATTAGGCCAAAAACAGTGTATTATACAGCTTTATCTACGTTTATCCCTGCTTTTTTAACGTTTTCAAAAATTAACGGGGGGCTCCGACCCCCCCCCCAAAATTTCGGGGGGAGGGGGCTCCCCCCCCCCCCCGAAATTTTTTTTTGTACTACAATCCGCCCCCCCAAAATGAAACTCTGGCTACGTTCCTGAGGGAAGGGTCCACCCCGCCTAGCCTCAAAATTTTGGGACCCCCTCTAGACGAAAATCCAGGGGACACCTCCCAAAATTCCGAATTTTTTACCCCTGACCCTTATCTAGAATTGAAAATCTGACCCTCCCCCCGTCCGGAAAATTTTAGGTACTTTTTTATACTAAATTTTCTTCCAAAAACGTTAATTTTTAACACATATTCATGTTTTTACACTGTTTTTACACCATAATATCGCTTTTTATTCAATAAAATGTAGTATTATCCTATTAAAAGAACAATTATTACAGTTGTGATGGTTTAAAACTGTTTTGCTTTGGACACCGGACCCCACTTGATCCCCCTCTAGATTTCAAAATTTCGCACCCCGGTTCGACCCCCCCTTTTAAAAGCTAGGGGAGGTACGGACCCCCCTGGGACCCCCCTTCTAGAAGTCAAAATTCGATTTACCCTGGGTAACCACCACCCCCCCCTAGTTGCCCGGACCGTTCGCACCTATGCTGCGGGGAGTGCTAAGCGTTTCTTGTCACTCCGGTATGATCCAAGTCTTCTTAGGGTTCCGCAGGTAAGTGTCATTATATTTGTTAGACTTTTTAAAATTAAACAATTTTTTAAAAAAAAACTTACATTGTTAGCCGAATCTATTTTCGTTTTGGCATTTTTGTTCAGAAGTGGCATATCACCCAACATATTAACTGCCTAAACAAAAAAAAAAGAATTAGTATTATCAAAAATATAAGAAACGAAAAATTAGACACTCGAAAAAAAAGTTGAAAAAATGTATCATTTAAATTAAACTGTTAAAATACACTTTTTCTCAGCGCAAAAGTTCCCTTTTTTCACTTTAACTCTTGTTTTCTGCCAAAAGCAAAAACACATTTGCGCTTGTTCTTTTGCAAAATTGTGACTTTTTTTATTCATTTTTGAGGTTTTATATTTTCGAATGAATTAATACAAAGAATGTCTTTTTTAACTTTCTTCGACACTTTTTTTGTTTTGAGAATGGGCGGTTAAATTTAACTAATGTTAAATGTTTTAAAGTTAAAAAAACACGTTAAAACCAGGTAAAAATTTAACCAAGGGGACAGATGTAACTCCTCAGGAGGTTAAATTTTAACCCTTCCCCCTCCAGGGGTAAATGTCAAAGCACTGCACTGATAGGAAATAAATTTATAATACAGTGATACATTATTTTTTTATGTATTTATGGTTGTCTTTGTCTTTTATCAACGGGCAAATTTTCCAGCTTATCATTATGCATTCATGGTTAGGACAATTATCGATATCACCGTTAATTAATTTAAGACAGTCAATTCCAAACCCACGATTGGAACAAAATCAAAACTATTATTTTGCTCGACCAAACCAGTAATTTAAAAACAAAGTTATAGTTTACACCGCAAGACGCCAATTACACCACGTATGGATCTTACTTCCGTTTCAAAAGCTTCCAGCATGCACATCTCCACGTGGTAATAGAGCTCTTTTTGGTTTCGGAAGGTTTTCTGACATTCCGTGCACAGGAAATTCTGTCGTATTGGAGATGATCTTCGAGTACCTGAACCTGGCTCCGAGGCGCTAGTACTCGGCCCGGCGTCCGCATCCATTGGAAAAAACTAAAAAAACCACAAACTAATTATGAATTAGCAAACTGTGCACGGTCTGGAAATCCTCCCCCCGCTTTATTGGAGGATTTGCCCCCCCCCCGCCAAAAATTGAAAAAGTACCCTAAAATTATGACGTCATTTTTGACCTATGATGAAGCCATCATCGTGGATTTTTTTGCAGTTTTTAGCCTATTTCAATATCAAGCCATTTTAGACCTATTTTTACCTTATTTTCGCTTTTTTTTGTTTTTTCCCTTCTTTTTTGCTCTTTTTTCCTTTGTCCCGTGCTTGCCCCCCCCCGTTTCAAAAGAGTTGCCCCCCCCGTTTTGGAATTGCCCCCCCAATAAAACCAGGGGGCAGAGCATAGGTCTGAATTAGATGCAGAATAGTTATGTTCCCCGGAGCAACCCCGGTACCCAATCGTATTTTTGTACTATTTTTACGAATAAGACAATTTTACGAATAAGACAAAAATAAGACAATAAATAATTTAATTATTTTGTCAGCAATTTTATTGAAAATAATATCTATTTAAAACTTATTAAAAACAAAAAAAGTCGTGAAAATGATAATAACATAATTTAGATCATTTTTCAAGCTTAAATAAGCTTTAAATGGCTCATTTAAGGAACGGGGCTCCGTAATTTTGTAGCTCTTTTGGTTTTAAATCGCTAGAGCGCCAGAGCGTGATATTGGAGTGTAGAAACATCACTAGTGCAGAATAATAAGTTATTTTTGATACACCAAAATTTACTCTACGAAAAAAGCAATATTCAAATCCCCCTCACTTATAATCAAAATATCAGCACATAGTTAGTTAGCACATTAAGATAACGTAGTTTTTTTTATAATTAATGTTTAATATAATGTTTTTCATTAAAAATGTTTTCCAAGAGTTTGATTATCACTCATAAAATGCAAAATACGGGAATGAAATCGACAGGAAAATCGGAATTTTGTGATTTTAAAATTTTCTATGGTAAAACATCGAATACATTGTAAAGTAAAATTCTATTTAAAACCTATCAAAGAGTTGACCTTATTTCAGAAAAAAAAATTACCCTTTTTATGTTTGCATGCGTATTATTACCTATATTTTCTTTTAGAATTTACAAGGCCAGGTTTAAATGTTTGTTTTATTGCGTCCATAAAGTTGTCATTACCCGCTAATGTAATTTTTTAGTCAATCGATATTTTGTTTTGAAAATTGTATTTATATGTTAAATTGTTAATTTTATTTCTTGTGCTTTTAGTGTTATTCCATAATTGAAAACACACATCCAAAAAATAACATAACTAAAATAATTTTTTGGAAACATACCGTACGTCCAAAAAATAAAAAAAAACAATCACAAGTTTTATTCTCTTGTAAAAAATAAAATATCACCATAAACACATTTAAACAGCGAAGTGACAGACAATATAAA
Source organism: Microlaimidae sp. YZB2_3 (assembly GCA_030248175.1). Classification (NCBI taxonomy): domain Eukaryota; kingdom Metazoa; phylum Nematoda; class Chromadorea; order Desmodorida; family Microlaimidae; species Microlaimidae sp. YZB2_3. Next base: position 72,338 of record JASAMX010014493.1, on the reverse strand, counting down.
ATTCAAATTAACCCAACAATTTGACAGTTTATAAACAATGTATGAAATACAAGTTTTATGGCTAGGTTAATTAGAAAGAATTAGTACAAGCTTTAATGGTTTCAAAAAAATATAATTATGCACGCAGCAAAATATTTTTATTGGAATAACCATCCACTTCCACTCAATAATTTTAAAAGTATTATGATAATTAATTATACTGAAAGTTGAGAGAGCTTCCAGGTTGACCTAGGTAGTGCATTTAATTTCAGCACTTTTCCCAATTGGGCGTTTTTGATTTTGGACTATATCTTTGATAATTCTGGACGGAATACGACGTTTGATAGCTCAAATGAGAGCTAATTATATGTAGATGACTTTCGTGAGCTTTTTATTTGTTATGTTTTGATATTTTTATGTGAAATTGTGTGATTTATAATAAAAAAATTGTTACTCGTTTTTAAAACATGGGCATTTCATGATTACGCAATAAATTGGTTTAAAAATTAAACTGTCCTGGTAAAATTTAGTCTATTTTCCAAATTTTTAGTCCCCGTGGTTCTACGTTGCGTCTGTGGTGAGCAATCGTTATAAAATAAGATAGTGTAATTTCGGCACACATATTGCTAAGGTAAAAACGGGTTGAATTAAGTGGTCGGATGTTAAATTGTTGTTGTAAATAGTTAAAAGACAACGTTGAAATGTGTAGGGGTCATAGTACTGCACTTAAACTTGATTAAAGGGGTCCTTTTAGAAAGTGCCGAAATTAAATGCACTTTTTCCCAAATTTTGCTCATTTTGATACCATTTGGCATTTCAGCTGTAACTTTTTGCGAATTACACGTTGATCAACAAGTAAAAGCTTAAATTAAAAAAACTGTCTGAAAATAATAATAGGCTTTTAAATTTTTGAAAATGATGATTTTTTGACTGAGAAACAATCGATTGTTTGTAAAGTGCCGAAATTAAATGCATAAATTTAATTTCAGCAATTTTCCATTTTTTTTTAAACTGACTTAATTAAGTAAAAAACAACTTTTGTACAGTGAAACTTTTGTGATGCAACACAGTATCGTGAAATCTTCAAAATAAGCTTTCAAACATGAAAATCAGGCCATACAGTGATAAGTTACATTGTAAAAACGAAAAAGTGCCGAAATTAAATGCACTACCCTATCGACAGAAAAAAATTTAAAAATTGTAAAAATAATTTTAAACACGAAGAAACTTTTTTCCCAGTTTTACAGTTTACGCGAAATAATTCCAACTTTATCGACTGATAAAATTAGCTGAAATTTCGAAATAGTTTTTATATATTTAGATATATTTTTACAAGCTAATGCTAAGTTAAAAATTAGCATTCCAAATTAGCGTTTTTATTTGCTAGTAAAGAACAACAAAACTTTATTGTTTAATAATAATTTGTGGTAAAAATTTGTTTGTTTTGCATTAAAATATAAATCGATGTTTCAAAATCATATTCACACCAATTAAATCCAAAAAAACTTATCACCCCCAACAGACCTGTGCACGGTTTGAAAATGCCTCCCCCCCCCCCGCTTTATTGGAGGATTTGCCTTCCCCCCCTCGCGGAAAAATGAAAAAGTACCAAAAATACCCCCCCCTCCTTGTCCATCTATGTTGCTCCCCCCCCCGTTTTATTTCCCCCCTGTTTCAAAAAAGTTGCCCACCCCGTTTTGGAATTGCCCCCCCCCCATTATAACCCCCGGGGGGGGAGGGCAGTGCACAGGTCTGCCCCAAATACTGTTAAGTGACGAGTCAAAAAAGTCCTTTTAAAATTAATAAAATTAATAAAAAACAGGGATATTATATTATTTTTTAATTAATCCTGTTGAAATTTATTACTTAAAATATAAGCGATTTAAGTAATACACACAATAGCTCACTATTTTTTGACCACATTCTTATGAATTATAATGTGAAAAGTTCCTTCATTGTCCTCAAGGTATAATTGTCGTAACATGCCATTTTCGCTTCTATCTATTATCGATTGAAAAAATATGTGACCAATATTTAGTATACTGCATCTTAAGTTAACTAAACTGTTACAACATTTTCAAATCAATTTAATATTTTAATCATCAGTAGCTGCTAGCTGTCCAGCACATCGCACATCAACATGTCCATATTCCTTTCCTTTTTAGCCGCGGTTGGCAGCTGTTGCTCGTCCTTAGTTCGGGAGTCTTTGGCCAGGGTCTGCTCTATCTTTTCCATCAGTTCCATGGACAACTCCACGTTGGACGGTAAGTCCTCCAGACAATCTCTAAGCTCGGATCGCACGGCTTGAAAATGGCTTTGAAAGCGCTCGACGGTCTGGAGGCGTTCTTGGCGTTGCACTTCCATCATCAAATTCAGAGTTTCCCGGGCCTGATGGGGACGGTACTCGTTAATCAAGTGATGGGTGTTTATGAAGAGCAGCCTGAAACCCAATAACGCGGTTAAAATCAGTTTACAAACATAGGTGAGCAGCCTCCTAGGTCCTGAATTTGGGATGTGGGGAGATAAAAAAATTTCCCAACGGGCATCTTCAAAATACCTCATTTTTAGCGTTTTTAGCACTGGGAACTCCCTAATTTTTTGGAAGTGTCGGCAATTTTCAGGTTTTTTGGTGGTAAAACCCCCTGCCTATCTATGGTTACACCTCGGAGAATGCAACATAAAATAAGAATGACAGCTGTCCAATTTAAACCAAACGAACTTGACTTACTTTCTACTTGAAATGCATTGTTTAAAAACTTTTTTAATTTGGAAGGAATATTTGTAAAAAATTTAGTTTAGGGATCAAAGCTTTTGTTTAGGAAAATCTTAAACAGCATTTTCTTAAATACGAACGGCATTTAATTTTAACCCTAAGCCTAGAATGAAAACGTAACGCCAAAAGTAACAAAGCTATTCGCCTATTATTCAGGGACGTAACCAGGAGGGTGGCCCCCTCCCCCCAAACGGTCGGACGGCGGTAAAAATAAGGATAGTGGTTGGCCCGATTGGGGGGGGGGGCCGCAATAGATGTTTTTGGTCAGGTCCGTTAGGGAGATCGACCCCCGGGTGGAAAGCCAAAATTTTTTTGGGGGGTCCAGGGGGGTCAGGACGGACCCCCCTGGCTTTTTAGGAGGGGAGGTCGACCCCGTGTGCGAGATTTCAAATTTAGGGGGGAGTCAAGGGGTTCGATTTTTTAACAAAGTTTTTTTTAAATCAATAATTTAAGTGTGTTTAGGTTTGATATTGAATTTTATATACTAAAACAGCCTATTTAGCCTAAAAAGTGTATTTAAATACTGTTTTTAACTAAAAAACCGTGTTTTTGACAGTAAATAAAAAAATGATATTTCTATTTGGGTCGGGGGGCGGGGGGGGGGGCCAACCGCGCTCGGGGGAGGGTCATGCCGGGCCGCTCTCGAGTTTTAGGGTGAGGGGGCCCCAGTGGCGTGCCCAGGGGGGGGGGGCGGGGGGGGGGGCGCCGCCCTCCCCCCGAAATCCGGCGAAGCCGGATTTTTTCGTAAGGGACGAAAGGGACCCTTACGTTTTTTGAATTTTGGGAGAGAAAATTTTTTTTCTTAAATATTAAGACAGAAACTTTCCTGATGCCTTCCAAAAGCATATTAATAGTCAAAAAACCAAATTTTCCCCACTTCGCGGGTAGTTTAAATTGACAATTTTTTTCAGTTTTTCAATTTCAAATCGATTTTGCCGCTCAATAGTTAAGGCATACATGTTAAATAAAACTACTATAAACACTATTAACCTTTTATTAACTTTTTAAACTCATGTTTTAAATGGATAGGAATAAAAAAACCTTAAATTTTGTTTTAATTATCATCTGGAATTAAAATTTCTAGTGTATTTTAGTGCCTTAAATTAAAAATTTTTTGCCATTCTGCCCCCCGGATTCCCCTGACAAGGGGCTCTGCCCCTTGACCCCGCTGGGGGGCTCTCGCGCCCAAGACCCCCCATTTCTGGAGGGCTGCCGCCTCCCAGACCCCCCCTCAGATTTAGTATGTACTCCCCTCATACCGCCCCCACCAAATGAAATCCTGGGCACGCCACTGGGGGGCCGTGGATTTTTTTTAGGGGAGGGGGGTCCGAAATTTTGGCTCTAGAAGGGGGATGCACCCCTCTGTCCCCTCCCAAAAACATCTATGGCGGCCGCCCATTTACCCGAAATGGGAGCCAGATGATATGCAGACCTGTGCACGGTCTGAAAATGCCCCCCGGTTTATTGGAGGATTTGCCCCCTCCCGTTTTATTGCCCCCCCCCCGCCAAAAAATGAAAAATTACCTTAAAAATATGACGCCATTTTTGACCTATGATGACGCCATCATCGCGAATTTTTTGCAGTTTTTAGCCTATTTCAATGTATTTTAAGCCATTTTAGACCTATTTTTACCTTATTTCCGCTTTTTTTGTCCCTTTTTTCCCTTTTCCCTTCTTTTTCTCTCTTTTTTTCTCCTTTTTTTCTCTTTTTTTTTCTTTCCCCCCTGCTTGCCCCCCCCGTTTTATTGCCCCCACCCGTTTCAAAAAACTTGCCCTCCGTGCCCCCATTTTGGAATCGCCCCCCCCCCCCCGTTTTAACCCCGGGGGGGCAGTGCACATGTCTGTGATATGGGTGCAGCCAGGGGGTCTGAAAGGTCTCTAAATTTATTTTTTATGAAATCCAGGCTCTGCCAATGTCTGCTAATCATTCTACTGTAATTTTTAACTAAGAAAACGTTTTTACCGCCAAAAACATTAGATAATACATTATTAGGCCAAAAACAGTCTATTATACAGCTTTATCTATGTTTATCTCGGCTTTTTTAATCTTTTAAAAAGTTGGGGGGAGGGGGTGCACCGCCCCCCCCCAAATTTTTTTTGTACTAAATCCCCCCCCAAATTTTTTTGTACTAAATCCCCCCCAAAAAAAATAAATAAAACCCTGGGTACGTCCCTCATATTATCGGTATTTACGAAACTGGAGTCGCCACGTCGGCGTGACCTTGCCACCGTGATGGGCAAGCCGAGCGTGGCCACGCCGGTTTCGTGAATACGGCTATAATACCACTACACATACATGGGCACGGGAGGGGGGTGGGGGGGTTAACCCCCCCGTAAATTTTGAGAAGAACCCACCCCGTAAATTCTGAGAAGGGGGTTTAACACCCCCCCCCCCACTCAGAAGTGGGGGGAAAGGTTAACTCACCCCAATTTTGGAAAAATGAAGAAAAAAATGTCTTTAAAATGACTTCTAACTGCCTTCAAACTTAAGTTTTGAGGTCAAAATGAATGTTTTAAGAATAAAAAGCTCAAAAATGCAATAAAAAAAGGCTTTTTTGACCTAAAATTAGCGTTTTTTACCTATTTTTTCTTCAAAATCGAAAAACGATATGGGTAAAATGCAATCCATAAAAAAAAAACGATATGGGTATTTTGCATTTCTCGGATTTCAAACCCCCCCCCCTAATTTGGGGTTTAACCCCCCCCCCACTCCGGACCAACTTGCCCATGTATTCCACTACACTATATAAATACAATGAATGAACCTAATAACAACCTCAGATCGTCCATTTTTCTTTGCCGCTCGGGATTATCCGGGCACTTTTTAAGTATTTCCAACAGATCCAGGAAGGCCGCCACCAGACTTCTGGTCAACCTTTTCAGTTCCTGTCTCCTGTCTGCTTCCGGATTATAAAGCACTTTTATACCTAAAGCACAACGTCGTGTAAAAACATACAAGGCCAAGGCCAGACCTGTGCACTGCCCCCCCGGGTTTAAACGGGGGGAGGGGCAATTCCAAAACGGGGGGCACAGGGAGCAAATTTTTTGAAACGGGAGGGGGGCAAGCAGGGGGGAAAGAAAAAAAAGAGAAAAAAGGAGAAAAAAAGAGAAAAAAAGAAAGAAAAAGAGAAAAAAGGGACAAAAAAAACGAAAATAAGGTAAAAATAGGTCTGAAATGGCTTAAAATAAATTGAAATAGGCTAAAAACTGCAAAAAAATTGCGATGATGGCGTCATCATAGGTCAAAAATGGCGTCAAAATTTTAGAGTACTTTTTCATTTTTTGGCGCGGGGGGGCAATAAAACTGGGGGGGGGCAAATCCTCCAATAAAACGGAGGGGCATTTCCAGACCGTGCACAGGTCTGCAAGGCAGTGTCGTGCCCAGGATTTTATTTCGGGGAGGCGGTCTGGGGGGAGCAATACTATCTCTGAAGGGGGGTCCGGAGGCGAGAGCACCCCAGCGGGGTCCAGGTGCGGAGCCGGAGCCCCTAGTCAGAGGGTTCCGGGGAGCAAAATGCCCCCTGGGGTAAGAAAATTTTTAATTTAAGGCACTAAAATACACTAGAAATTTTAACTCCAGATGATACTTATTACAAAATTTAAGGTTTTTTTATACCTACACATTTGGTATTTTGGTATTTGGCCATTCCCCTCAGTTTTGTTAAGTATTTATAACAAGTCACTGAGGTGACAACCACTTTGTATATAGTAATGTTTGTGTAAATATATATCTAAAAATAAAGGTGTTAACCAATAAACATAAGCACAACAACTTACCCACCAAATAAACCTTTTACTATACATGCTACTATGTAGTATTATTATACATATTTTGTGGGTGTTATGTTAACATGTACTATGCATTAATTGTGGTTACCACATCTTCTATGCTGGTACACAGAGAGGGAAGACAGATCACAGTAAACTGTGTCATGTAATGGGCGTTGTGGAGCGATCTGCCGCTAACATTGTTTCCATCCGAGTTTTATAGAGCAAAACGTGTTACCGCTTTATTCTAAAAATCTCATGATAAAAGCTAGTGTTAACATTGCCCGCCAGGCACCACGAGGAGGAACTCCACACAATATAGTGTTTATAGTAGTTTTATTAAATTATTTAACTACTAAACGGGATAATCGATTTGTAATCGAAAAACTAAGATAAATTGTCAATTTAAACTACCCGCGTAACGGGGAAATTTTGCTTTTTTGACTATTAATATGCTTTTGAAAGGCATCAGGAAAGTTTCTGTATAAATATTAAAGAAAAAATTTTTTCTCTCCCAAAATTTAAAAAACGTAAGGGTCCCCCCTCACAAAAAAATCCGGCTTCGCCGGATTTCGGGGGGGGGGGGAAGGGCGGCCGCCCCCCCCCACCCCCCACCTGGGCACGCCACTGGGCCAAGGCTGTTACGCTAACTTGCTGCTACACTGACTCTCTACAAAAATGATGCGTAATAGATATAATATTTATTTAAGCATATTTTGCCAATAAAATGAAGAGATATTATAATGTACGTAATTTTTACACAAGATGCATCATGTTTTAGCTCGAATTAGACAAGACAATTATTTCTGAGATTAATTTTTTTTAATCTGATAAACATTTATTTTTGGAATACAATGCTGTCAGAAAAACTTTTTTCATTTCGCTGCAAAAATTAAGTTTTAAATCATTGAGAGTGCAGCTGTATCAATTTACGCATTTGGTTTTTAAAAAAATTAAGTTTTAACTTTTAACTTTCAGATTTACCCCCTTAAAGGAGCACTGTCACAAATCAAAATCCTATATCGACCAACCCGGACTGCTCCTTTAATACTGAACCAATCGAGCAGAATTTTAAAAATGTTGTAGCCTTGTAGTGGAGCACTCCAAATCCCGAATTTGAATTAGGTAGGTTTGGTATTAAAGGAGCAGTCCGTTTCGGGCGATATAGGAATTTGATTTGTGACAGTGCTCCTTTAAGGTAGAACTTCAGTTTTTTTTTTGACGACAGATGTTTTTGAATTACATCTTACTATACGTAGTTTGACCTGCTGATTCAATTTTTGCCATTCATTTTTCTGTAAAAAAATGTTATCGTCCGCAATCATCAAATAACATCAGGGACGTAGCCAGGGGGGGCGGGGGGGGGCCGCCCGCCCCCCCCCCCCCTGAAACGGTCGGACAGGAGGAAAAATAAGGATAGTGGTTGGGGGGGGCGGCCGCCCCCCCCCCCACGAAATGGTCGCCAGATAGTAAAATTTGAGGGTGGGGGGTTTTCAGAGGCTAAAAATTCAAAATTTTCTAGCGCCTCGCTAATCGCTCGGCGCCAAACTTTAAAATAATTTTAGTACCCCAATAGACCCCCAAAAACCAAAAATTTGTTCCGCTTCGCTTCGCTCAGCGGTCACTTTCTATAGTATATATACATATATATCTCGTTATTTATGTTGCCTGATGCTAATGTTATTTCAAAGTTAGTACAATAATTTTTATAAGTAATAAGTACTACACAGAAAGCAAAACAAACAATCATATTGGTTGATTTATGTACCTCCTCCCCTCCTAAATTTTCCTGCCGCCTATAGCATTGACTCGGATTTTTTTCATATAGGTGGGTACCCTAGAAAACATGGAGCCGAGATGCTGCTTATGTGCTTTGGTTTACAATGTGGGTTTAGCCATACATGGGCAAGTTGGTCCGGAGTGGTAGGGGGTTAAACCCCAAATTAGGGGGGGTTAAAATCCGAGAAACGCAAAATACCCATATCGTTTTTTTTCTGGAGTGCATTTTACCCATATCGTTTTTCGATTTTGAAGGAAAAATAGGTTAAAAACACTAATTTTAGGTCAAAAAGCCCTTTTTATTGCATTTTTGAGCTTTTTATTGCTTAAAACATTCATTTTGACCTCAAAACTTAAGTTTGGAGGCAGTTAGAAGTCATTTTAAAGACATTTTTTTCTTCATTTTTCCAAAATTAGGGGGGGGTTAACTTTTTCTCCCCCCCCACTTCTGAGTGGGGGGGGTTAAACCCCACTTCTCAGAATTTGGGGGGGGGGTTAACCCCATACATGGGCAAGTTGGTCCGGAGTGGGGGGGGGTTAAACCCATACATGGGCAAGTTGGTCCGGAGTGGGGGGGTTAAACCCCAAATTAGGGGGGTTAAAATCCGAGAAACGCAAAATACCCATATCGTTTTTTTTCTGGAGTGCATTTTACCCATATCGTTTTTCGATTTTGAAGGAAAAATAGGTAAAAAACGCTAATTTAAGGTCAAAAAGCCCTTTTTATTGCATTTTTGAGCTTTTTATTGCTTAAAACATTCATTTGGACCTCAAAACTTAAGTTTGGAGGCAGTTAGAAGTCATTTTAAAGACATTTTTTTTCTTCATTTTTCCAAAATTGGGGGGGGGGGGTTAACTTTTTCTCCCCCCCCCACTTCTGAGTGGGGGGGGGGGGGTTAAACCCCACTTCTCAGAATTTTGGGGGGGGGTTTAACCCCCCAACCCCCCCCCGTGCCCATGTATGGGTTTAGCCAAGGGTCTGAAACTAATGTCTCTAAATTCCTTTTTTCTAAAATCCAGGCTCTGCCAATGTGTGCTTATGTAATTTTTAACTAAGAAAACATGTTTTTACCGCTAAAAACATTAGATAATAGGTTATTAGGCCAAAAACAGTGTATTATACAGCTTTATCTACGTTTATCCCTGCTTTTTTAACGTTTTCAAAAATTAAGGGGGGGCTCCGCCCCCCCCCCTAAACATTAGGCGGGGGGGGGGGGGGCGGGCCCCCCCTTTGAAATTTTTTTTTGTACTACAATCCGCCCCCCCCAAAATGAAACTCTGGCTACGTCCCTGAATAACATCAATAAAATACATGTCAAAAATACAAAACATTAATAAAGTTTATTACCAAAAATATTCTATTTTTCATTTTCTATTTAGCGTATCTTAAATAATAAAACATTTTTTTAAATTAAAAAGCTAAAAAATTTTAAAAAAAATTTTTCGGCGTTAAAAATATGGTCGAGCGACTACTCGAACCCATGGATCCGAGCGCGACGTACTAACCACTCGGCTACTGGGTCCTCTGGGATTTTCAATTAAAAGGAGCTTTTAAAGGAATGGTTCAAAATGTAGTTTCTCGGCGTCAATTAAAAGAAAATTACACGAAAATTAAAAAAAAATTGATTCGTTATTTTTAAACGAAAGTTTGGAAATAGTTAGATATAGGATTTTACCATTTTTTTTATTATAAACGATTAAAAAAGGACTTCAGGATTTTTTTACTATACTTTTGTAAAAAAACTTTTTTTTGCAATCTAAAAAAATCCTGAGATCATTTTGAACCCAAACCACCTCTGAAAGTTGCCCCCTACATTAACCTAATTTATTATAAAATTTCGCCCAAAAATAACGAATCAATTTTTTTTAAAAGGCCTTATTGTGGTTTTCAGAGGTAGAATCCATGGAAATCTGTTGCAAACTGGACAAACTTTTCGGTGATGTTTTTATAACCACTGGATAGCACAGATTCCTAACTTTTTATAGCACCCCACTTTTATGGGCCAAAAATTAATATTTATAATGATATGCGACTTGTAGTCCAAGTGGTCAAAACTGTGAAGTTCTACCTTAAGAATAAAATCATAATTTGGTGGGTCTATTTTAACCACAAGTTAAAATTTACGAGTATAAATTTTTGCTCAATATTTACTTAAATAGTTTGTATAATTGTAAGGACTCAAGTGCATAGGTCACCGACCTTCGACGGCTCAGGGGGGGGTCCACACCCCGGGGTGTGGAGGTTTTTGACCTCCAGGGGGGGGTCACACCCCGGGGTGTTTTTTTTGAAAAAAAGCAGGGGGGGGGTGGTCACACCCCGGGTACCATTTTTTTGACCAAAATTGACAATTTTTTGACGAAATTTGACCATTTTTTAAGCATTTTTTGGGAAATTCTAGTTAGGGGGGGTGGTCAAAAATGGGCCTTAGGGGGGGGGTCAGGGGTTCAAGGGGTCGATGGGGGGAGGGGTCAAAAATGGGCCTTAGGGGGGGGGATAGGTCTCAGAGGCCGTAGGGGGGGTGACCCCCCCCCCCTACACCCCCCCTTCGGTGACCTATGCTCAAGTGGTGTAGGTATTTATTCAAACGCTAACGCGTTTCAAGGGAATCCACCCTCCTCTTCAAAGCAGAGCACTTTTAGATATTTTAGGTAAATCGGTTTTAATTTTAAAAATCATAAGCCACAGTCCGAACTTAAGCAAAAACATTCGAGATTAGGACTCATCTGAAAAAAACCATGGTTCGAATTTGTGATTTGTTTTTGTTTTTTTTTGATAAAAACACTAACTTTTCATTGTTAAATTTTTGCTCTGAAGAGGAGGGTGGATTTTATTGAAACGCGTTAGTGTTAGAATAAATACCTTCACCACTACTGTCAAAAATAGGCCTTTAGTTAAAAAAAACACGGTATTTCCAGTACACTGTGTATGCCTAAATGAATTATTTTAGTCTATAAAAACTAAATTTTAAGAAAAAACCTACAAAATAATGATTTACAATAAATGTTTTAAAGCCGAACTTTTCTCTGCTCTTTGCCTCCCTCATAAATTTAAAATCGACCACCAGGGGTCGAAACCACCAGGATTTAAATTTAAAGTCAGGGAGGTCCGATCCCTCATGGACTCACCCCCTCCTCCTAACAAACAGCAAAAAACTCACCAGCGCTTCCCAACAATGACAGTATCCAGTCTTTGGTGTTCTGCTGTTCCCGATACGCTGTAGGATAGAGTGTCAGTCGATGGGGGGAAAGGGAAGGGTGGTGGAGCGGGGGACTGCTGGGCGACTACCCCACAAAACCAGGGAGGTTTGAATCCTCCTAGACAACACCACTGATAAATTCCAAATTTTTGCTTGATATCTGGGAGATGAAGTGTAAACCCTCTTGCCGTGAGCAAGACTCTTGCGCACTTGACAAAAATCTCTGAAGATAGAAAAACTCACCTGCACTCTCCAACGAGGGTAGTATTCCATCTCTAGTGTTCAGCTGTTCCCCGAATACGCTGTAGTGCCCCTCGATGGGTGGTGGCGGGGCGGGGGATTGGTGGGCGGCTACCCGCTCGTCGCTGTACAGCTCTACGTACTGCATCGGGGGCTGAGGGAACTGGCTCACTGTACTCTCGCTTTCCATGATTAGGATTTTTTCTTTCGCTAACCAGTGTATACCCCTAAAAATACCACCAACACAGATAAGCAAAAAGCGGGCAGCCTTTCGGATTTGGAAACACACGCACACCCGATACCCCCCTCCCCTAAAATTTGAAGGGGTTCTTGTTGCTGTTGTTGCAGCATTACCTAATACTTATCTCTTCTGTGCAGAATATGCAAAGGTCAGGCGCCCTAAAATAAAAATGAAAACAATAATGAAGACGCTTCGTCCAACATCAATAACGATGTTGGCAACCTTTACCGTTGGAGTGTGGACTGCGGGCAGTGTTCACTCATTTCGAGTTCTTCGTTTAAAAGATTTTATACGCCGCCTGATATTGATCTTACTTATTAAACGTCGTACATGAGCAGCATAAGGTGCTCCTACAAAACTATCGATAGAAACTCCACAACGACACTCCTCAGGCCTTATTTATCCCTGTTCCCAAAAAAAACCCAAGGTTTTGGAGTACTATGGAACTGCATTTTTCTACTGATTTGTTGGATAGAAAACTGCCATGCGTAAGCCGACGTACAACAACAATTTTCAAGCCATGCCAAGCTGGACTCAGTTCTATAAAAGAAAAGATCCAGCAACCAGGTCCAGGTGGTACCTGTAGACATAAGTGGGCAGTCTCCTGGATTTTGGGGGAGTACACCCGACCCCCGAAATTTGGGGAGGTGTCCCAAAATTTTTTTTTGGGGTATACCTCAAACACCCCATTTTTAACGTTTTTAGTACTGGGATGGGACCCCCAAATTTTAGGGAATATGTCTAGGGTTAGGGTACCCCCAAATTTCCCGGGGGGGGGCAATTCCAAAATGGGGGGGGGCACGGGGAGGGGCAACTTTTTTGAAACGGGGGGAAAGCAATAAAACGGGGGCAAGCAGGGGGGAAAGAAAAAAAAGAGAAAAAAGCAAGGGAAAAAGGAAAAATGGGACAAAAAAAGCGGAAATAAGGTAAAAATAGGTCTAAAATGGCTTAAAATACATTAAAATAGGCTAAAAACTGCAAAAAATTCGCGATGATGGCGTCATCATAGGTCAAAAATGGCGTCATATTTTTAGGGTACTTTTTCATTTTTTTGGCGGGGGGGCAATAAAACGGGGGGGGGGGCAAATCCTCCAATAAAACGGGGGGGCATTTTCAGACCGTGCACAGGTCTGTAATCGGGATTTTTGGGAGAGGTATATAACCCCCCCAATTCCCCTGCCCACTTATGCTCGTTGGATGCTGCCCGAAGGTTAGCACTGTCTTGGACTTGGTGGCTAGCTTCAAGTTAGCACGATCATAGCCAGGAAAGCATGTCCAGGAATGTAGATACATCTGTTGGTCGTTCCCAGAGATTTGGCGGGTCTCAGTCACCGCCGTATTCAGGATTTCATTTGATGTTGTTGTTGCATTACCTCAAACTTATCTCCCCCATGCAGATTATACAAAGGGGGTGCGGGGGGTGTCCGGGGTACCCCCAAATTTTAGGGTGGTGTTGGCTATAATCAGGATTTTTTTTGGGGGGTACATGGGCGTAGCCAGGATTGCGGAAAGGGGGGGGGTCCAACCCTGAACAAAATTTCCAAAAGGGGGGTTCAAATTCTAAACGTTACAAAAGGGCTAAAAAATTTGTTTATTTGTTTTCTTAATGATCAGATAACAGAACTAATATTTCACTATGCAATTATGCATAGTCTATGCATAGTTTAATTCCACTGTATCATCATTTTTTTCTTTTTTTTCTTTTTCTCTTTTTTTATCAACAACATCAAATTTGCGACTTAATCGCCGCCAACATAAACTATAATTCTAACAAAATATCAACATAAGCTATCTGAAATGACTTTAAAGGCTCAAAAGAGCGCTTATTTAAGTCAGTTTTAAAACTTTTCTTAAATGCATACTAAGAATCGACAGTTACTTGAGAGGGGAGTAGATTGTTCCAAGGTGTAACCACCCTATTTGCAAAAGAAAATTTCCTTGCTTTAATACTACTTTCTTGTACAGCCAATTTAAAGGGATGACCACGGGTGGGCTTCAAGTTAAACTTAAAAAAATCATTAAGTTGCAAATTGTTTAGGCTATGTATAATTTTAAAGCACTCATATAAATCAGTTTTGTCTCTTTGATCCTTTAATCTTTCGAAACCTAGGTAATCAGGTCTTTGTTCATAACCAGCAGGTAACAACTTGCATTTATAAAACAACCTCTAAGTGAAATTTTGTAGCACTTTTTCCAAAATGTTTATATCTTTTTGTAAATAAGGGTTCCAAACTGCACTAGCGTACTCCAGAATTGGTCTAACATAGGACTTATACGCTCTGAGAAGATTATTTCCAAAGTTTAAATTGAATATTCTAAAAGTTAGTGATGTCACTCTCATTGCTTTTTTTTGCTGTGATTTCACAGTGTTTATAGAATTTCATAACATGAGATATATAAACACCTAGGTCACGCACCAATTCTGTAGTTGCAGGTACATTATTACCAAGCTTATATTTACAAATTAACTTATTGCTATGATTTTGAATATGAAGAACCTCACATTTATGATCTGATAATTGCAATTGCCAGTCTTTTGACCAGCTGTATATTCTATCTAAATCTTTTTGAAGTCTTAAGGTTTGAATGTGGTAGGCTTTAGATGAAGATTTTGCAAACAACTTTATAGTATCTGCAAACAGCCTAATTTGTGAGTACTTAACACAATCAACAATATCGTTTATATAAATATAAATGGGCCGAAAACAGAACCCTGATGAACTGAAATTTTCACAAGAAATGATTTGGATACTGAGTCATTAATTACAACTTTAATATACCGCCCAACTAAAAATTATTTTACCCATATTAAAAATTTACCAGAAACACCATTTTTGTCTAGCTTATATAATAAGTTTTGATGTGACACGGTATCAAAGGCCTTGGCAAAATCCGAGTATATAACATCAATTAGAAGTTTATCTTTTAGTGCCTGCGTCCACTCATTAAATGTTTCCAACAGCTGTGTTATTGTGAACTTTTTGCTTTAAAACCATGTTAAAACCTTGACAAAATGATATAGAAAAAGACACGAAGTTCTTCCAAGCTGTTTGATTAGTTTACAAGAAAAAGATGTAAGTTAAATGGGACGATAATTTTTTTAGGCTTTTGGTGCCTTTTTTAAACAGTAAGTTTAATAAAGCTATTTTCAAATCAAGTGGTAATTCTCCAAAATCAAAAGACATCTGAAAGATTATTGCCAAAGATTCAGCAATAACTTTGGCCAAGCGTTTTAATTGTTTGGGAGCTTTTTTAGGGCTTTAAATACCTTTTTTTGGTAAATACTATGTTGGTATCCATACAATACTATCCAACTTCCCTATATTTGGTGGATTAAAATTTGGTAAGGTGTCACCATCATAAGTAAAAACGAATGCAAAGTAATTTCCAAACAGTTTAACTTTTTCACACTTATCAGTTACACACTTTATTATTTTGCTATTAATCAATTAAAAAAATCTAAGAAACAAAGAAAAAAATTTTTACAAACAATTTAATGCCTAAAAATTTTTGATTTTTAATACATTAACAACTGAAAAAATGAGTGCTTTGAATTACAGCTGAGCAATGCAAAGTGCAATAAAATTTTTTTAAAATTACTTCTCCTAACCTTTAAATTTTTAATCCCACTATATAACAATCTAAGGAAGGGGGGTCCAGCGTAGTCGTATCAAGATTACAAAACAAAGTAACACAAATTTAGAACTGGAGACCAATTAAAACATTAAAAATGAGGTGGGTCCAGCGTGGTCATACCAAGATCACAAAACAAATTAACACAAATTTAGAAGTGGAGAGGAGACTATTATAATATAATCGAGCGCTGAGCGGAGCGCGAGAAAAATTAAAAAAAAATGGCCGTTCCAGCAGACCACCAAATTTATCTACTTGGCGACCCAAAAGGGCAGGTCTAATCCTAAATTTTTCCCTTTGCTGACCCAAAAAGGGGGTCTTGATCCCCCTGGCTAGGCCTATGAGGGTATCACCCCCCTCTGACCTCAAGCAGCACTAAAAAGCTAAAAATGGGGTATTTGGGTGATACCCACCCCCCCCTTAAAAAAAATTGCCGGTATATCCCTTAAAATCCGGGAAGCTTCTCACCACTGGGGGGACGTATGTCAGAGCCAAGAAAATGCGGTATGCTATTATTATACAAATTTTCACACTCCAGGTCGACCCCACACAAGCCGTAGAATTTAAGATTGTTTTAGATTAAATTACATTTTATTTAACGTGTTTGAGCTGTTTATTGCCTTGGTTTAAACTTAAAAATCATGTTTAAAAGGGGGTTAAAACTAAAAACATAGGTGAGCGTGGCCGGCCTAATAAGCTTTTTTTACTCTTATACCAGACATTTTTGAGAAGTAAATCCCTTAAATATCACATTTTTTAGTACTGGGATCCTTCAAGTTTTAGGAGTGCATTACGCGTTACTTCAAATTTAAAGGAGGGAGGACTGAGGGTGTTAACAATGTTGCGATTTTCTTAGTCTATAATTATATTTAAATCAATTCAAAGTCGATATATTTAATATGGTTTAAAAGTATTTTTTCTTCTGCTTTTTTAATTTAAATAGGGTGGTTAACCACTCCAAAAAATCCTGCGTTGGGGAGGGGGGAGCAGGTTCTTCGTCTTCCACCCACCATTTATGCCTCTACTTAACAGAAACATAAGACTGACCTAACCAATAAGCCGCGTTAATAACCTTTTGGTACACGAATCGGATTCATATTTATCATTCCGCTTGTACCATACATGGGCACAGGGGGGTTGGGGAGGGGTTAACCCCCTCCCAAATTCTGAGAAGGTGGGTTTAACACCCCCACCATAGGTGTCCGACCCCTGACGGCTAGGGGGGGTCTGACCCCGGGGTCAGCCCATTTTTTACCATTTTGTAGGCCCAGGAGGGGGGGTCAGCCTGGACCAAATTTTCGAAAAATTTTGCCCGGGAAAATTTTGCTCGAAAAACCCCGGGGTAGCCTGGACTGAAGGGTCCTTAGGGGGGAAGCCTGGACTGGGGTACTTAGGGGGGGGAATAGGAAACTGTTAAAAACGTTAACATATTATAAGAGGTACCTTTTTGTTGATTTTTTTTGCTTCCGGTAAAAGTTTGACCAACTTTCTTCTATTTTCCGGTTACATAATAAATAATAATAATCATATTTTGTTTTCATTTCATTATTTTGCATGCGGCAACTTGCCGGGCAAGTGTTTAACAAACGGCGGCAGCGCAAAAAACGGACCTGTCGTTTTTAAAAAACGGTTCGTTTTTAAAACGAGCATCTGAATTTTATTTTTTTTTTATTTTTAATGTAACGTACCAACCAGTTTGTAAAAAACCTAAGGTTTATTATATATTATAAAAATTTGTATAGAACACTTAAATTATTGTTATATTTATGAGGAATATATAGCCATAAAACCAGGTAGCAGCCAAATTTATAGAAATCTATATAAGAAGCTAACAAATTTATAGTAGATAGGGAGTGGAACAGCTGTTAGGGGGGAGGGTCAAAAACCGCCTTCAGGGGGTCGGTCGGCCTGGATCGGGGTTTTAGGGGGGGTACCCTGGACCGGCCTTCAGGGGGGGGGGGGCGGGGGCGGTCCGGGCAGTCCAGGCTGGTGGGACACCTATGCCCCCCACTCAGAAGTGGGGGGGAAAGGATAACTCCCCAATTTTGGAAAAATGAAGAAAAAAATGTCTTTAAAATGACTCCTAACTGCCTCCAAACTTAAGTTTTGAGGTCAAAAGGAATGTTTTAAGCAATAAAAAGCTCAAAAATGCAATAAAAAGGGCTTTTTGACCTAAAATTGGCGTTTTTTATCTATTTTTTTCTTCAAAATCGAAAAACGATATGGGTAAAATGCACTCCAGAAAAAAAAAACGATATGGGTATTTTGCGTTTCTCGGATTTTAACCCCATCCCCCTTCTAGTTTGGAGTTTAACCCCCTCCCTACTCCGGACCAACTTGCCCATGTATGGCTTGTACCAATATTCTTGTTACATAATCCATTTAAAACAAGAATCCAGCATAAATCTGTAATGGGATGTCTCAGTGACCCATCAGAATTATAACTAACTAAAACGAGCAATTAAAAATATGTTTATTTTAAAAACATAAACAATAATCATCAACTAGGAGCACACAGATATCTGGAAGAGAAGATAAATAATGTTCGAATAAATAATCAGACAAAATCTAAGATCGTTGTACATGTAGTAATGACTATTTGGCACACCGCAAAAACATCAAAAAATAGCAAATTTTTAACAATGGATACGAAACTATTAAGTTTAAAAAATAAAATAATTTGTTAAAGCAAATCCTATCAGATTCCCTAACTGACTAATTAGCTGCTATATTAACTTTACAAAGTAAAATAACCCAGTTAATTTTTTTCAAGATTTTTAAAATTTTTTTTCAAACAACAAGTATTTTAAATTTTCCAAAAAGGAAAGCAAAATTCAGTTTGATACACTAAAAGTTTTTCGTAAATTTTTAAACAAACTAAAGGATGCTTATTTACATGAACAATTTATCACTGTAATCCATTGGTATTATATAAATTTGCTAATATAAGAAATAACATCAGGAAAGTTGCCTATCACACAATTGATTAATAAAACTTTGTGAAGCAGTACTACGATATCTTTATATAACAAAGAATATCAAAATAATGAATACATGGTGCAATTTTAAGGTGAATAAAAAAGTGAAACAAGTGTAACAATAACTTATCAAAACAAATTAAAATATTATTCAAAAATACAGTTTAGACAGTTTAGGTTTTTTTTTGCAATTTTTAAAAAGTTATCAAAATTAAGCGCCCAATAACTTTAAGGCAGTGGTATTTGGTATTTCCCAAGAAATCATTTCTGTCGTTTTTATTGGGAAACAGGATCCATACTTGGGTTTTTTTAAACTCCCACCTCTTCCACAAACCGTTCCACAAAACTACGGCAAAAGGAGCCACAGTCATTATAAAAATACACATGAATCTAACTCATTCTGTAGTTAAAACGATCCTGTTTTAAATTCAAAATGAGTCACAGTCGCATGTATTTTATACGAATTATGGTTCATTTTGCCGCAGTAACGACGAAATTTTGAGAAGACGGATTAATTAACCCCCCTCCAATTTGGAAAAAAAAAGAAAATGTTTTCACAATGACTTTTAACTACCTCCAAACTTAAGTTTTGAGGTCAAAATGAGTGATTTATACAGTAAAAAACTCAAAAATGCAATAAAAAGGGCTCTTTGACCTAAATTTAGCTAATTTTTTACCTATTTTTCCTTCAAAATCGAAAAATGAGTGACAATGAGTAAAATTCACTCCAGAAAAAAAATATCGGTAAAAACGTTTCTCAGATTTTAGCCCCCCCGCCCTAAATCCAGGTTTTTTAACCCACTACCCCCTCTTCAGAAAAACTTGTCCATGTTGATGTATGCTGAGATCTCTACAACTTTTGTAGAGCGTAAACCCGCAGAACCCAAGTTTTAGGAGTGTTAATAGTTTCAAGATTTTTGGGTATAACCCAAATCCTTTTCTTTCTTCCCAGCTTTGCTAAGGACAGGGAGTGAGTGACCTAATCATCAGCCATAGGTAGGGTGAAGGGGGGGGGGTTGGGGGGTTATACCTCTAAAAAAATCCCGATTATAGCCGACACCCCTCTCCCTAAAATTTGGGGGTACCCCGGACCATAGGTGAGAAAGGGGGGGGGGCAGAGTGGGGTCCACCCCCCCTAGCCTTAAAATTTTGAGACCCCCCTAGACGAAAATCTAGAGGGGCCCGCCCTCTCCTCAAATTTCCGAATTTTTTACCCCTGACCCCCTCTAGAATTTGAAATCTGATCCCCCTCTCTCCTCGGGAAAATTTTAGGTACTTTTTTATACAAAATTTATTCCAAAAACGTGAATTTATAACACATATTCATGTTTTTACACCTTTTTTTACACCAGAATATCGCTTTTTATTCAATAAAATCAAGAATATATAAGAGAAGAATGTACCACTCAATACAAAAAATCGCACCCATCCGTGCATCGGTTTGCCATAAACAAACCCCCCCGGGGGAGGGGGTACATAAACCCCCCCCCCGAGGGAGTATATAAACCCCCCCGGCGGAGTATATAAACCCCCCGGGGGAGCATATAAACCCCCCGGGGGAGTATATAGACCCCCCCGGGGGAGTATATAGACCCCCCGGGGGAGTATATAGACCCCCCGGGGGAGTATATAGACCCCCCGGGGGAGTATATAGACCCCCCCGGGGGAGCATATAAACCCCCCCCCCCGGGGGAGTGTATATGCTCCCCCAAAATTTAAAAAAAAATTTTTTTTTTAAATTTTGGGGGAGCATATACACTCCCCCGGGGGGTTTTATATGCTCCCCGGGGGGGTCTATATACTCCCCCGGGGGGTCTATATACTCCCCGGGGGGTCTATATACTCCCCTGGGGGGTCTATATACTCCACCGGGGGGGTTTATATGCTCCCCCGGGGGGGTCTATATACTCCCCCAGGGGGTTTATATACTCCCCCGGGGGGTCTATATACTCTCGGGGGGGTACATAAACCCCCGGGGGGGTTTATTTATGGCAAACCGATGCACGGATGGGTGCGATTTTTTGTATTGAGTGGTACATTCTTCTCTTATATATTCTTAATAAAATGTAGTATTATCCGATAAAAAAACAACTATTAAAGTTATTATGGATTATTATTATTATTAAAGTTATTATTATTGGAATTCAAAATTCGATTTACCCCGGGTAACCACCCTCTCTAGCTTCCCGGACCGTTCTCACCTATGCCCCGGACACTCCCCTAAAAGTTGGGGGGTCCCAGTACTAAAAACGCTAAAAATGGGGTATTTGAGGAGGTATACCCCAAAAAAAATTATTGGGACACCCTCCCCCTCAAATTTGGGGGGTCGGGTATACCCTTCCCCAAAATCCGGGAGGCTGCCCACCTTCATATGATCATCACATAACTTATAGTACATCAATGAGCGGAATGTCAATATCTTATCCCACATAGTAAGTGCTAAACATATCACAAAAACAAAAATTACAATTATTTAGTACAGAACGCAGACAAAATATTATAATGCTGGTTTCATTAATTGAAATTTCAATTAAATCATTATCGATGATTTGAATAAAATTTTCTATTTTATTGCGATGTTTAATTGTAACCATCCTTCGTCTAAAACCCTATGTCAAAACTCTTGCTAATATGGTTTTAGTCAAAAGCCCCAACCCTTGAAGAGACTTTCTAGGAATATAATTTATATAATTATTATAAAACCAAAAAATATTATTTTGTTTCGTCCGTTTATTTAGAGGATTAATAAATAGCTGCTAGGATAAAAAAATACTACGAGTTTATTTTAGGACAAAAATATTTTGTAATGCCTTTATTATTATTTTTATGTCATCGATTACTGAATTTGAAAAACAAAATATTTTAAATTCTTCATACTTTTTCAAACAAAAAAAATAAAATAAATATTTTCGAAGTTTCGCATCTGGCCAATGTACCTCTATATTTTTAATCAATCAATTTAAACCTACAATTTAAAAATAATAATTCATAGATGAACAGTCTTATATTATATGGAAGGAGATTACCTCAACAACAATTGTGACGACCCAAAGTGGAAGCGAAAATAACCAGGCGCTGAAAAATTTAGACAGCCAAATTTATTGAAAAATTTGGCCGATACAGGAATTGAACCCGTAACCTCCAAAGTCGACTCTGGCGTGCTATCCATTACACCATAGGCCGGACAAGGAAAGGGGAAAGATAATCGCCTTTTATTAACGCTTGCACTTTGAGTTTTCACGGAAGGGACACAATGTGTCACACAATCTTGTAAATATTCCACCGCTACAAAATCTACAAAATGGTGACGGAATATTCAAATCAAAATGTTTTCATAAAAAAATCGAACTGCCCATCTATACACGTTATATATTCAATACACAAAAATTACCCAGCAATAATGGTGGTACAATTAACAATGATTTTGAGAACAAAAAAGTTATTTCTAGTATGGAAGCAGCTGATCTGTCTGTGGCGATTTATTGCCCTTGGGAAGTGAAGGGGGAGGGGGATTTTCCCCTTTCCTCCACCTCGGGCTGTCGGGGACCTATGACCAACATTACGCTAGGCTTTATATTTATTGCATAGTTTTTTAAAGTGTTCGAGACGGATAGAAATGAAATACATAAAATACATAGAACTATATAAAATACTACAACATACCTACTAAATACAACAATTATAACAAAGTGTAAGTATATTACGAATGATTTGATAACAAAATATTAATAATTTTTTAAAGTAATTATGCAATTACCAAAGCATGAGTCTAAATCTAACCAGTTTACTTTTAGTATTCTGCAATGAGCAACAAAGTTTAAAAGCTCAAATGTGTAGTAACCCAATTGCCTGGGCATGTCAAACCCAAAAATTAACTGAACAAAGTAAAATCTATAATTATATACACCCATTACAAATTTAAAAAATAAATTAGGTTTTGAGTAGCAACTAGCAACCAACAAAATACAATGCCACTATGATACACAAACAATATAATACACAATAGAATAGACGTTTTTTGCTTAACAAAATCGTGATTTTGGAACATATTGATTTTTGTAAGGTATTTTCTAAGTCATATCCTATTGTTTAATATTTTATTCAAAAGTTTCAAAAAGGATTTTTTAACTAAAAATTGCTATTTTATTATTTTGCATGTTAATTAGTTAATTTTTATGAACATTTAAAAAAAGTAGGAGAAAACCACGATTTAATTATTAAATCGTTTAATCAAATCATTTAATTAAAACACGGATCAACCAAAGATTAACAAATTACAAAATTTTAATACATTTACATAATTGTATAAACTGAAGCAATACATTTAACTTTTACTGACCTTGTACACAGTATATTCAGCAAGACTGGAAGCTTTTCGAATGGCACGCGGGATTTTAAAACGAAATTAATCACGTCGTATAATAGAATGATCATTTTAAGTTAACTAAAAATTTGGAATATTCAATCGATTACTTTAATACTAATTATTTAAAACCATATCAAGCAACTAACACGAATAATACAATGAGTGGGAAAAAAACGCAGTGCGGAGTGAAATTCCATACAGCAGCTACATATGGCAGCCAGACCACAGTTACATAAAGATCAATATTGATTGGCATTTAGATTTTATCGGAATTATTGATTCAAATTGTTTAATGCCAGACTTTGTTGAAGAATTCCATAAAAGAATCGTAGATCATGAATGTAATGGCGACGTCCAGACACACCCTGCTCATACGCGGCATAGTCCCTTTATAAAAACTAAAAAAAACCTATAGTTTGTACAAAAATTATATCCTGAGAATCACAGGAGTCGCTAGAAGGGGGGCATTTCCATAGGCGGGCAGCCATCCGGATTTTTTTTGGGGAGGGTATATCCATACATGGGCACGGGGGGAGAGTTGGGGAGGTCAACCCTCCCCCCCAAATCTGAGAAGGGGGGTTTAACCCCCCCACTCAGGGGGGGGGGAGAAAAGGTTACCCCCCCGCCCCCTCCAATTTTGGAAAAATAAGAAAAAAGTCTTTAAAATGACTTTTAACTGCCTCCAAACTTAAGTTTTGAGGTCAAAATGAATGTTTTAAGCAATAAAAAGCTCAAAAATGCAATAAAAAAAGGCTTTTTGACCTAAAATTAACGTTTTTTACCTATTTTTCATTCAAAATCGAAAAACAATATGGGTAAAATGCACTCCAGAAAAAAACGATATGGGTATTTTGCGTTTCTCGGATTTTAAACCCTCCCCATAATTTGGGGTTTAACCCCCCCCCACTCCGGACCAACTTGCCCATGTATGGGTATATCCCTGCCCTCAATTTTTTTTTTGAGTAAGTATTTTATTCCCCAAATACCTCATGTATTGTGACTTTCAAACTTTAGAAGGTGGTGGTGATGCTGGTGGTATCCTTAAATTTTAGGAGAAGAGTGTCAGTGTAGTGGTAGGATTTTGGGTGAATAATCCTCCATTTTTCCCCTGCCCAGTGATCAGTGGGCTTTTCCGTGATTAGTTTCTGTAATTTGGTCTAGTGTAATTAAGGCAAACAGTACAACGCATAGGCGGGCAGCCTCACGGATTTTAGAGGAGGTATACCTGAACCCGACCCCCGAAATTCGGGGGTGTACCACGAAAGTTTTTGGTATATAACTCAAATACTTTATTTTTAGTACTGGCCCCCTCCCAAATTTCACGGGGTTGGCTGGTATGCCCTCAAATTTTAGGGAAGTGTCAGTGGTTATCGGGATTTTTTTGGGGATATAACCGATCCCTGCCCACCTATGGTTTAATGCAATTTCTGCTCATTTTTACCAAAACCCAGAGAAATGCAGTTTTTTGTCGAACCGTGTGACAACAGTTAATAAGCGTGAAGAAAAAAATTATGCGCCATTTACTGACTCTTATTAGCTCGCCGTCAGATTAAAAAAAGGGGTTTCGCTAGGGATTTGGTTGGGTAACTAACATAATATATCAATACTGCACAAGAGCCCACCTTTTTTAAAGCAGGATCTGTTAAAAAGTCTTGTGCTTACTTTTTGAACACAGTTAAACGTTTTAAATTACAATTCACATTATGATAATTATCAAAACTTACGCAAAAAACCCTTCGTTTTTCCAAATTTTAACTGCACAATCAAAAGTATTGCGGTATTTTTTGGCTTCCAAGCCCTAAAATCAAATAAAAATATCATTAAACGTTTTGAGTTTTATAAGCAAGTAGCGCACAATTTTGACATTTTAAATTAAATTAATTGAATAAAATGTTTATAACACACAATCAAATTACAGCAATGGACATTCACAAAAAAACATTATTTATAGTTAAGCACAAGAAGAACTACTCGGATTAAAACCTTTATTTTAGCTCCGGAGACCTTGTTCATCAAGCTTTGCAATTTAGCTAAACAGAACATAATGCACTAATCCTTATAAACTATAGTTTATAAAATACTAACAACACAATTTATTTAAAATATTCTTATTTATAGAGCATTATATTTATTATGCTGTAGCTGCAAAGTTTTATTAAAAGGCAAAAATAAGGTCTCATGTCAATACAAAATTAATGTGTTACCTGCATTCTGGTTTTGACCACATCCACTGGAGTATTGCCGAAGACGCTCGCAGCGCCAGCCACTGCGCCGAAACATCCAGTCACCACTTTATTAACCTAAAAACATGATGTCGACAACCAAAAGCCGTATTCAGGAAACTGGCGTGACCAAGTCGGCGAGCAACTCTGGCGTGTCCAGCATGCCGGCGTGGCCGCCTAGGATTCGCGATTACCGATGAACGAAGCCTTTTTTACTTACTTATCGCAGAATCAAACGCCTATAATCTCGCGATTATAAAACTAACCTATTCCAAAATGAACTTAAATTTTGGAAATTTATAATTCGTTTTCCAACAGTAAGCAATTCTGATCTAATGTTATAACATTATTCCCTACAATTTCTATAGTCGAAGACATTACATTGTACAGCTTATAATGTACAGCTTACATGTACATTATAAAGCTTATAAAGTTAAAACTAACTCGATTTGGTTTTTGAAATCCCATCGATTTTTGTCGAAAAAAACTACAGTTTTTATACAATATATTAGTTTAAAAAAAACTAAGCTTTATAAGAAAAAAATCTTTAAAAATTTATAGCTTCTTTTTTCTACAATGGCAAGCAAGAAGCAATAGTTCCGTGTATAACGTAGAAATACAACGATCTCCTAAATTTTCAAGGTCTGCGGTTTCCTTTAGCATTTAATTTCTTTTTGCAAACATTTCCAAATCGTTAACCAATTAATTGTTTTAATCCTTAATTCTCTATGTTTTATTATGTGCTATTAATTTAATATTTTGTTTTGTTAAAACTAATTATATTAACTAACTAACTAAATTAAAAACTAAACTAAAAACTAACTAATTTAATATTAACTAACTAGTTATTTTAATAATAAGTTAAATTGTAAAAAATACCTTTTTGTTAGGATCGCCGCCTCTATACCAATCTTTTAACGTTTCCATAACAAAGAATCTGATTGCCTGATTGCTGCCTTGCTTGATCATAGTTGCCGTTAGACCTTGGTATGTACCCTTAATTCCTAAAAATTAAAAAAAACTGCTTATTAATTCTTTCTCTTCTGTCATGCTTGTCGTGCTGCACAATAGTGCAGCAACGCTGCAAAGAAATACTTAACAAAACAAAAATCAACAACTTTATTCCTGCCTCATTTAAGTCTTTAAAAAATTCGCAGCTATTTTTATTTCCGTTCCACCACAAAATTAGTTTTGGCGGAAAATGTATTCAGAAACCGACAAAGGAACGCATGAAAGCTCTTTGTTTGAAAATCAGCGGGTAAACAAAAATAAGTACTAGTATAACAATATTCATTAATCGTTAAAATTAACTTAGTATTTTGAGAACTAAAAATGTTGATTTAAATTAACGTCATACACGATGCACCCTTAAGATAAAACCTACCCTTCTGTTTGCGAGATGACCATTAAAGTATTATTTTATCAGAGAGAGCGCATGATATTTTTGTTGCACGGACTTTAATATAATAATATAATACAAAACTAATTGTTAATTTAAACTTTTACCTTCGCTTTTCACTATTTCCTTTACACCGTGAAAAAATCCTCGAAATTTTGGATTTTTCGAAGTTTGGTCGTCTATAAACTTGACCTAAAAGCATAAATTAGTTTTTTTGTTTTAAAAAGTAAAAAAATGGGGGGCATAGCACAAACCAAGAAAAACGTTTATTTACCCTCCCCTCTCTCCGTTTAAAAAAATTTTAAACAATAAAACACTCTGTTAGAACAAAAAAGTTTTAACCACCAACGGAAACAATCACTAAAAATGTTCTCAAATATACCCCTTAGTATTTTATTCTCAACTGCTTTTTCATATCAGCTGATTTACACATCCGAGGCGCCACAAACCCCATTGAGGGATCTTGGGGACGTTACTCAGAAGTTAGATGGTGCATCCACAGGTTTCAAGAAAGGAGCCGAAGGAGTGTTACATTACACCCCCACTTTTTAAATTTCGTAGAAGAGCACCAAAGAATAAAACGCTAAAAATAAAAATTCCAACACATTTAAAATTTAAGTCAAATAAAAAAATAGCCCACTCGAAAGGACAGTCAGCTAAACCATAGGTGGGCAGGGGGGTTGGGGAGGGGGTTAACATACGTATACTCCCCAAAAATCCCGACTATAGCCGAAACCCGCCCCACCCTCAAAATTTGGGGGTACCCTGGACACCCCTCCTAAAATTTTGGGGGTCCCAGTACTAAAAACGCTAAAAATGAGGTATTTGAGGTATACCTCAAAAAAAATTTTTGGGATACCCCTCAAATTTCCGAAATACCTATGAGCTAAACGCAGAGACTAATCTTACTTTAAGCGTTTCCATCGGCGTGACTGCAAATATTGCTTCTGATATTCCGGCGCCAAGACCGCACAGGAATCTCCTGCCCGGGGATAAATTCCCCCTGTCGTCAATGGCGTGACCTTTAAAATACTCGAAAGCACCAAATCTATAACCGACACAAAAATAAGTGAGCATAATCCTCAAAAATGTTGTTAGAGGGGAAGCACACCCCAACGCATCGATATTCCCCCCCCCTCTTCAAGAGAAAATTAAACCATAAATCCAACCCAAAATCTTTTGCTAAAAAATCACATTCATTCCTGCATTCTAAGGGGTCGACCTAATTTTTTCCCCTAGAGAGACTTTTTAGCACACTTTCACCAAAACGTGAATAATCAACACTGCAGACCTCTGCACAATTTGAAAATGCCCCCATCCTCGCTTTATTGGAGGATTTGCCCCTCCCCCCGTTTTATTGCCCCTCACCCGCCCAAAAAATGAAAAAGTACCCAAAAATAATGGCGCCATTTTTGACCTATTATGACGCCATCATCGGTAAATTTTTGCAGTTTTTAGTCTATTTCAATGCATTTTAAGCCATTTTAAACCTATTTTTTACCTTAATTTCGCTTTTTTCCCCTTTTTTCTCTTCTTTCCTTTTTTTATTTTTCCCCTTCTTGCCCCCCGTTTCAAAAAAATTGTCACCCCACCCCCACAATAAAACTTCGGGGGGGAGGGGGGAGTGCTTAGGTCGAAATATTTTTACAATTTTTATAACTAAATAGCGTATTTTATGGAATAAAAAGAAGTTGGTTGGTTGGTTTACAAGTGCACCCAGTTGTCGGCTGAACGACTAACAACTGTCTGTAATTGTTAATGCTGGTTTTTATATTTTAAACTAGAGTATATTTATTAAATATACCAGACCTGTGCACGGTCTGAAAATGCCCCCCCCGTTTTATTGGAGGATTTGCCCCCCCGTTTTATTGCCCCCCCCCCCGCCAAAAAAAAGAAAAAGTACCCTAAAAATATGACGCCATTTTTGACCTATGATGACGCCATCATCGCGAATTTTTTGCAGTTTTTAGCCTATTTCAATGTATTTTAAGCCATTTTAGACCAATTTTTACCTTATTTCCGCTTTTTTTGTCCTTTTTTTCCTTTTCCCGTCTTTTTTTCTCCTTTTTTTCTCTTTTTTTTCTGTCCCCCTGCTTGCCCCCCCGTTTTATTGCCTCCCCCCGTTTCAAAAAAGTTTACCCCCGTGCCCCCCCCGTTTTAAAATAGCCCCCATTTTGGTTGGGGGGGGGGGGGGGGCGGTGCACATGTCTGAAATTACGACTCTGCGAAGTAAGGCAGCTGTATTTTCCTTTATAAATTTGACAGCTGTATTTGTGCGTTATAATTCCTTAGATTAGGCATCGCTGGCGTAGGTGAAGGCAAAAAAATAAATGACGAAAGAGATAGCTGTTTTTTTACTAATAAATTGGTTTTATTGCTATTTAATTATTATTTTTATTACAAACGATCAAATTTTCTCAATCTGAGTTGTTTTCAAAATAAGTATCAATCCTAATTCCCTTGAGTTCGCAACGGAAATAAAAAATTCGCTTAAGCTCGAATCTTTAATATTTTTTTTTCCATAGAATATTATACGGAGTACATTTTGTAATTGTGTTTCCATTTTTTTTATATCAACCAACTTCGTTAAAAATACTATCGTTTGTCACTGGATGTACATATATGCGAAGATTGTTGACAGATTTAAAATTAACGAGTTGGCTTATCAAGCCTCGTTTTTGTTTAATTTTAAATTAAATAAGCATTACTCCACGCAATCCACCGTAAATTTTTTTAGTTTTAGTATCTTTTTTTTTCATTCTACACAATCATTTTAGATCTTTTTAATCCAGATTTCATCTTAAAATGACAAATCATAAAATGAATTTTTTAATGCATGAATATTTCTTTAGAGATTTATGTTAAAATTTGAAATAAGTTGGAATTACTGAAAGAGATTACTCCAATTCTAAGCTTCTGATAATATTTTAAGACTAAAAATTTCATTTAACCCGGTAAGGACGGGGTGCCTGAATTTGCAAAAAACGGTTTTTACCTGCCTCCTACCTGCCTCTTTTGGAAATTTCACTGCCGCCTACCTGCCTCCTTCCTGCCTCATCCCTCCCTTCTACCTGCTTCCGAGGCAGTTTTAACTGCCTCCTACCTGCCTCCGAGGCAGTTTTAGCTGCCTCCTAGCTGCCTCCTAACCTGTATATCATTCAACATAGGAGGCAGGGTCCTACCTGCTTCTAAGGCAGTTTTACCTCTCTCCACCCTGCCTCCACCCTGCCTCCTACCTGCCTCCACCCTGCCTCCTACCTGCCTCCACCCTGCCTCCTACCTGCCTCTACCCTGCCTTCATGCTGCCTCTGAGGCAATTTTACCTGCCTCCTACCTGCCTCCAGTCCTCGGTAGGCAGGTTCAAGAGCCGTCCTTACCAGGATAAGTTCGGCGTATAACAAAAGATTTTTCTTTTATAATAACAGTGTTTAAAAGATGCCAATTTAAGCATAGACGTAATAATTAATGTATATACATAATTGGGCGCGTATATAGAATTTCACCAAGGGGGGTGGTCGGTCAGGGTCGTGGTGGAAATGGCGGCGCAAAGAGCCTCGTTTGGAAATTTTTCCAATATCAAAAATCTTGAAAAAAAGTAGTATCGCATATAAGTCAAGTTTGTTTCAGGTACTATTGAAATTTAAACCAATGTTATGTCGAAAACTCTTAATCAAAATTTTGAATATTGGGGCTAGGCATATTGAGGGATTATTAATCCAAAAAAAGGATGTGTTTATTGATTTCAACAATTAATGTTAAACTGCTTCTGATCGTATATCTTTAATGAGCACGTCTGTTTTATTGCTAATAATTAATAAACACCGCTAGTTTTTTTGAGAAATCGAATGAGAAATAAAGTATTTTTATCTCGCTGCGTTTTTTATTTATTTAATTAAGATTATTTTTTAATTTGCCTGTCTACTATATAGTTTAACACAAATATAAATATAGAAACCAAAGTGCGAGAAAACAGTTTTTCAAATTAACAAAGCGGTAAATTTTTGGTTTCATTTTAAATAATTACGATAATAAAGTTTTTCGTACGGTTTTGGTTTTAATTTTGGTTCTAATTTCTTTTTATTTATTTTCCTAAATAGATAAAACACTAGCCATGAAAAATGCACTATGAATAGAGCCGGAAAAAGCGATTTTCCTCCGGGCGTAAGTTTAGATAGAAAAGATGAGGACTAGTCTGAGGTGTCCATATAATGGACTATTGTAGTAATTTAGCATCTAGCATGAGCAATTGCTTACTAAATAAAAAACATTATTGATTGATATATAATATTACTTTTTAATTTAATGAACCAATTACACACTCCAGTTGTAGTCAGAGG
The DNA here is from genome assembly GCA_030248175.1 of Microlaimidae sp. YZB2_3. Taxonomy (NCBI): domain Eukaryota; kingdom Metazoa; phylum Nematoda; class Chromadorea; order Desmodorida; family Microlaimidae; species Microlaimidae sp. YZB2_3. Next base: position 41,426 of record JASAMX010014493.1, on the reverse strand, counting down.
GATTGGTAATTTAAAAAATCATGCTCACAACCTTTGAAAATCGCGAAATCGCCATTTTTTATATTGAAACTCTAATTGTATGTGCTGAAAACAATTATATTAGAAAAAGTCGCGATTTCGCAATTTTCAAAGGATGTCGTGAGCAAGATTTTTCCAAATATAAATCCCTCCGACTCTAAAAAAACTTTGGGTTGTGTAATTGGTTCACCAAATTAAAAATCAATATCATATATCAATCAATAATTCTTTTATTTGGTCAGCAACTGCACATGCTAGATGCTAAATTACTACAACAGTCCATAATATCTACACTTCAAACTAGTCCACATCTTTTCTGTCTAAGCTTACGCCCCAGAGGGAAATCGCTCTTTTTTTCTGCTCTACTAATAGAGCATTTTTCATTGCTAGTTTACCACTTTTTAAATATAATCGCTTGAAATTAAATGTAAAAAATTAGAGTCTTTGCTATGCAATAATACAACTTCCTAATAGTGTTCGATTTTTAATATGAATTTGGAATTTGGAGAATCAAAAAAGGCTCTCGAAAGTTGTGCGATTGTTTAACGTTTTCAAAGACCTCATGTTTTTTTTTCTAATCAATCACTAACGAAGAAAAAATATTGATTTAAAGATAAGAGCGTTTAAAAAATAATAACAATAATAATAAGAAGAAAAACATGAATTAAAAAGTTTACCTACGTTCTCTAATTCTAGTTGGGGCGGTGCTGTGGTGCTAAATCGCCGTGTGATGCTCCCGATCCACTGATAATTCAAGAATATTTTTTGAAATAAAATATAGCAATAAGAAGAAAAACATGAATTACGAAAATTACCTACGTTTTTTAACAATAGTTGGCACGGTGCCGTGGGGCTAAATCGCCAAATGCTGCTTTCGCATCACCAATTATTGCAATTATTGTTTTTTGAAATAAAAATAAGAATAAATATAAGAAGAAGATGAACAGCAATTACGAAATTTATCCACGTTCTGTAAATAGTTGGCGCGGTGCCGTGTGGCTAAATTGCTGTGTGGCGCTCTCGCGCCACCGATAATTTCAATTACATTGTTTAAATAAAAATAATAAGAAGAAGAAAAAGGAGATAATGAACATGAATTAAAAAAATTATCAACGTGCTCTAATTTTAGTTAGCACGGTGCCGTGGGACTAAACTTCAGTTTGGCGCTCCCTAAGCATCGATGATTGCAATTATTTTTTTATTGAAATAAATTTTTAAATTAATTTTTTCATCAGCAATGCAAGAATTAAAAAGTTTCTTTGTTGTTTTCGACGTTTGTCGCGCGTTGAAATAGATGGCGCTAGGAACTGGTGCAATTTTCGCCACCAATTAGAAACCGAGCGCGGAATTTTGTTGTTATTGTGCAGTTTCTATATGGGCTGTCACCTGTATGCTCTGCACTATTCTT
>JASAMX010014493.1:0-37500 GCA_030248175.1 Microlaimidae sp. YZB2_3 | reverse complement strand
AATTAAAGGATTGTTGTTTTAATTGGTCGTTTAATACTTTTACATGTACATACAAAGCAATATGACGTAATTTCTGTATAGCTGCAGTTTATTTCGTTTTAAAACTTTCATAACTTTAACAAAAACCGTAAAAAAAAGTTAAGGTTGTTATTTGCGTTTTATCATGATAACTTTATAGGATTGAGTTTTTTAAGAGTAAAAAATCAAAATTTTAATTTAATACTGATTTTTTTAGTTTACTTTAATGTTTCATACCTCTACGGTTTTAGTTTCCCAAGATATTTATTTATCCTTTTTATAGATTTAATATGGGTTTCTTTTTATATTGCAAAATGGAGTTTAAAATAAATTTTTGTTAATTTAGGTACCTTTAGCCGTTTTTTGAATTTAAAATCTTCCCAAAAAAGTAAATTTAATGACAGAATTAGAAATATGACGTTAAAAAACTAAAAATAAAAAATTTTATTGTTTAAAATTAAAAATGTCGTTATATACCTAAACCGGACCGGGTTTTAGAAGACCCGCTCTGCTTGTAAGATGAATAAGACTTCTTACTTTGACCAGTTTGCAGTGTAGAATACTTAAAAACTTTGCCTGTAAACCAAGAAAAATAGATAAAAATACACAAAAAACTGCCCGCACCTTTATTTCACGGCTCAAAAAGTCTTTTTTTGAACGATTGTATTTCTTAGCGATAACGTTTCTTAGCATTTGCATAAAAATAAGAAAAAAGTTTTGCATATTTTTATATATTTTTTGTCAAACAGTAATCTTGACTCAAACTTTAAAAAATTCATTCCTGTTTAACAGATATAGTCGAATTTTAACTAATTTACTAACACGTAATTTAAGAAATCATAACATTCTGCTGGTTAAAAAACTCTATCCACTATTATTTTATTTTACCGTTTGCGATAAGTGTGTTGTGATATTTAGTATGTGTTTTCTGAGAAAAGTTTTGGGGACAAAAATTTTCTTTCTCAACTGACAAGGAAGATGTATGCTTTTTTTTCCTATCCAAATTAGTTTAGATTGTCGAATAAAATCCCAAATGCGCATGGGGAATTCCAACGAAATAGGTTTTTTTTACTTACTGCATTTTCAATTAAAGGTTTTTTTCTGTTTTTTTTCTTCCTACTTTGTTTCATTTCATTTTATTTTGTAAACGAATCAAACTTAGCTGGCATTAATGATTTGCTATAGACACCTTGCACTGGAACTCGGTTTATACATGAAGTATGCAATATACATACGTGTCACCATAATGGATAATTACCGTATCTTCTACTTATCTTTCGTAGTATGCAGATCAACCGATCGAAATTTCGCGGCCTACATTGTATAGGTCCGTTGATCTGCATACTACGAAAGATAAGTAGGAGATACGGTAATTATCCATTATGGTGACGCTTATGTATATTGCATACTTCATGTATAAACCGAGTTCCAGTGCAAGGTGCCAATTTAAAAACAATTCTGGTTAAAATTGTCAGCAAAGACGGTTCATTATATAAGAATTAAATACTTTTTTAGCCAATTATTTATCAACAGAAATTTTCGGAAGTATATACAGCAAGCATTTCAGAGCCCTGATTTTCTTTTTCGAGAACATGACTGTTTTTTACGCGTATCGATGCCGTTTAATAAATGAGAAAATCGTAAGACTTATATGTAAGTTGATCTGCAAAAAGGCCTTTGTCCAAAATTTTAAACTTAAAGCAAACAGTGATAAAAACGTTTAATAAATGAAAAAATCGGAAGACATATTGGCTCATGCGCAAAAAGGCATTTTTCGAAATTTTAAACTTAAAGCAAACAATAATAAACCAATGAACTATAATTTGAAGATCTTCACGTGCATTAAAATTCAATTTTTTGATCGCACTTAATAGCTGAAAGTAATTCCATAGTGTCATAATGCTGTGGAAATCTTTAACACTGAACAATTTCGATTCAAATGGGAGGGTTTTGAACATCTTTTTATAATAATTTAAAGTTTTATCATAATTAACATAATTTTATCATCATAATTTATGCATTTTTGAGTAATTATAAAATTCTATTTTTGATTTTAAAAATTAAAAAATAAAAGCAGCCTGAAATTTAATTTTTTATAACATTATTCCATTTTTTATAAATTATTGATTTGTAATAGTTATATATTATTATCATGGATGGCGCAAGAGCGCCATGGGGCGATTTAGCCCCGCAGCGCCGCGCCAACCATAATTAGAGAACGTGGGTAAATTTTTAAAATTCATGTTCTTCTTCTTCTTCTTCTTCTTCTTATTATTATTATTATTATTATTATTATTATTATTATTATTATTATTATTATTATTATTATTATTATTATTATTATTATTATTATTATTATTATTATTCTAACGCTCAGTTCTTAAAATCGATATTCCTCCTTCGTTACTGATTGATCAAAAATAAACATGGGCTCATTGGAAAGAAGAAAGAATTACGCAATTTTTTTAGGAGCCACATTTTTTATTTAGGTCCTTGTTATCGATTTATTGATCAAAATAATAAATTGAAAAATAGCAAAATAAAAACTTCTGAACCGCACAATAACAGCCTTTTGGCAACAATAAGGATTGTACAGAGCAGACAGCAGACAGCTTCTCATAGAAACTGCACAGTAACAGCAGACGGCTGTGCTTGGTTGCTATTGGTTGCGGAAACCGCAACGTTATCTACTTTAACCGCGCGGAAAACGGTGAAAACAATAAAATATTTTTGTTAATTCTTGATTTACTGATTAAAAAATTAATTCAAAGTTTTATTTAAAAAAAACTGCAATATTTAAGGGAAGCCACGCGCCAGTTTAGCCCCACAGCACAGCGCCAATTATGATTAACCAACGTTGGGAAAATTTTGTAATTCATGTTCATCTTCTAATTTTTATTATTATTATTCTAACGCTCATATATTAAAATCGATATTCCTTTATAGTTCATGTGGCCATTTAACCCCGCTGCACCGTAACAACTATAATCAGAGAACTTGGATAAAACAAAATTTGTAATTCATGTTCATCTTCTTCTTAGCACTATTAGAAATTTATATTATTGCATAGCTAAGACTCTAACTTTTTCATATTTAATTTAAACAATCAATTTATTAACCATAAATAAAGAATGAAGAATGTCGGCAAAGTTTTCGCATTATGTTAACGGAAAATACGTTTTCCATTGATAATATTGAAACTGTTAAAACATTATATCTCGGCAACGGATTGATTATAAACATTTGTCATTGAGCAGCTTATACTATATTTTATTAGGTTACTTCACTTTTTTAATTTGATTTTTTTAAAAAGTGGTAGACTAGCTTTAAAAAAGGCTCTAAGAATAGAGCAGGAAAAAGGGGCGATTTCTCCCCGGGCGTGTGTCGAGACAGAAAAGATGTGGAATAGTCTGGGATGGACATTATTTGGATCATAAGAAATTTGTATTTGATTTGGCCAGCTGTCCACTGAATAAAAATTTCTACTATATGATAATAATTTATTTATACGTTGAAGTAATTACACATCACTGTTGCATTTTTTTAATCTGATGAAAAGAAAATTGAAAAAATCATATTGACAGCAAATTTGACAAGCGCGAAATCTCCAGACTTTTTCAAATTTATAGTTGTTTCTTATGAATATAAGCTTCTTATTAAAAAAGTGGCAATTTCGCGCTTGTCAAAAATGCTGTCATTAGACTTTTCATTAGACTAATGTCATTTCATTAGACTAAAAAATGCAACAGTGGTGTGTAATTAGTTCAACGTATAAATAAATAATTATCATATGGTAGAAATTTTTATTTAGTGAGCAGTTGGCCAAATCAAAACAATTTTCTTATGGTGCAAATAATGTCCATCTCAGACGAGTCCACATCTTTTCTGTCTAAATACCCGCCCGGAAAGCCAAAGGCCAAAACCTACCCCAAAAATGACAGGGGAGGGGTTAGATTAGGTTTTGCTTTGTTTAGATTTTTCTTAGGCTTAGGCTTAGCTTAAATTTTGCTTAGGCTTATGTTTTCTTTAGGCTTAGCTTAGGTTTTGCTTAGGCTTAGATTACGCTGAGGCTTAGCTTAGGTTTTGTAAAAAACGCTGTGATAAAATGTTATTTTGTAATTTAGTATTAATTTTTTGCATAATGTGTATTTATTTTATCTAATGTAAATATGTTTGTGTTTTGTATTTTATTGTGTAAATAAGCGAGCGGACAACTAAATTAGATATGAGATAGGGAAAAGATCCCTTGTGATTTAATTGAAAAAGATAAATTTAAGATGTCCCAATACATTTGCCTAATCTAACCATATAAGTAAAATTGATTGAACCAGTTTTAAAGGCGAAGGTGTTAAGTCAGAGTAGTCCTAGTACTTTGCGTTTCGTGAAATTTCAGTTAAGTGTATGGGACATTTATCAAGCGTAAGTAAACACGCGCTCTGATTTGTCCGACTAGAAACGCGGAGGAAATGACTAGTGCACTGTTCTTGCAAATAACAAATGCTGTGTTTTGTTGGTTGGAAATCAACTAATAGATTAAACGAATTACTACAAACTTTTCAATATCAAAATTACACCAGCCAGAGTACAAGACCTAGGAATTTGTAGAAAAAAAAATTAAACATTTTTCAACCACTATTCTTAAAATAAAGCTAAAGCATATTCACGAGCTAAACTAATTTTTCGCTCTTTTAAAACTAGGAACCTTTTTTTTCCTATTACGCGTTTATATGTAGGAATTTTATTAGACCTTTTCTTGAATGTGACATTCTACATACTCTTGAGTCCTTACTTAATTTAACTAATTTACCCTACCAAAATTATAATTCTAGAATTATAAATATTTGTTTCTGAAATCTCTAGATTTCGAGTGTATCAAAAACGATCTTATATAAAATTAATTTTGATATAAAATTTTGAATCAGTTAGTCGATATAAAAGTTTCGGGCTTTTTCAAGACTGAAAAAAATTTTTTCAATTTAAGAAAACATGAATTGATATTTAAACCATTAGCTTACTGCAATATTGACTTGCGGAAATATTTTTTTACAAATCGCGTATTAAAAATATGGAACACCCTACCGACTAGTATTGTGAATGCAATCACATTATTCCAGAATTATACAAATTGTATATAAGTGATTTTTGCGCTTGTTATAAGCAATAATTAATTAGATCTATTTAACGACTTTTAAAAAGTTTTGTGCTGTTTACTAATTTGAGCGTTAATCTAATTTGTTAAGTTAGGGAGGCATATTAGTGCTTGACTTTTACCTGCCCTCTTATCATTTTGTTTTATAGATATTTGTCCAACTATTATATTTTTAATATTAATGTAATTTTTTACAAATGAAAAATAAATAAATAAAATAAATACAAATAATAAATAAATAAATGCTATGACATTTGATTTTTTGTACATATGTGCAAAGAAATGACATTCTATGTTAAAACATAGGATATATGAAAGTTATAATTTAGCAAATTTTTGGTTTCTGATAAGTTTTTTCAAAAGTTTATTGCATTTTCATTTCTTTGTATATTTTCACAAAAAACAATGGGCTTTTACAAAGAAGGGGCATGTTTGCAACTTTTATGAAACAGCGCCTGGAGATAAAAATGGGTAGGTAAATATAAAAAATTGAAGCAAATAGAGGAGTCCAAGTCAAAAGTCGAGGTTTACCGGAGCCGAAATTCGCTCATTTCAAAAACCGAAAAGAAAAAAGTCTTTTTAGAATTGAGAAGTGGAAGGATTGAGTTTTTTGAATCTTGTATCTCTGTTTTACTTTGAAACCGCTGCCGATAAGTATATGTATTTATTTTGTGTTATTTAATTATATTTGCGTGATTATTCCTATATTTCAATGCGATTGTTAATATGTAACCTTATACTTCATTAAATTATTGTCTGTCTTTATCATAAAAACAATAAGAACGTTTTTTGACATAAAATTTTTTATCGTCAGAAACTATAGCCGGTGTCGCGGGATTTCTTCCCCCCTTCTTCTCCCCCCTGGAAAGACTATCCCGGTAAAAAGCCGAGATAGTTTTCCCTCCGGAAAAACTATCCCGCTAAAACACGGGTTAATTCTTTCACCCCTCGGTAAATTCTTTCCCCCCGAAAAAACTAACCCCCTTAAAAACCGAGATATTCTTTTCCCCCTCTTTTTTATATTGTTGCTCGTTTGTTATGATTCTCTAGCTTGATTTTAAGGTTTTGCTTAGGCTGCTTAGGAAAACTAAGGTTTAAAATGGTTAAAGTAGTTCTTGACTTTTATTTCAATAATTTTATGAATTTTTGAAAGTATCATGATAACAAAATAACCATAATTTAAATTTAATGACGTGTTTTTGAAGGATGCGTGTGCAGAATTAACCCGTTCCCGTAATGGCCTTTCTCCCGTTTACAACCGTAAAACCTTCGAACGAGAAAGGTGAAATCTTCGTGTCACGGTGTTGGTATTTTCCCATGACAATTGTCGTATGTAAACCTTACCACGGTAAACTTTACCCATTACCTCAGTCGCACTTCCTTCATACATAATTTTTTTGTGCACAAATAGTGTCCAGTGAACGAGCAAATCAAATGGTTAAAGTTGTACGGCAGCAATGTGCAAATTTTTGCAACATGAAATATCCTACGTAATACGGCAAACACTAAATTCCACCGACACCCAATCCACCTCAAATCTCTGCAAATTATATATTGTTGTGCAGGTTAGGTAGAATTAACAGAATCTTGAACAAATTACAAAATGAACCACTTTAAATTTTTTGAATCAATTTAGCTCGTTTTACGTGTATTTTTTGAAATTAATTTCGAAAAACTGATTAACTTTCAATCTAGTGCAAAAACATGGTTTAGATTCGTGCTTTGGTTTGTTTAATAAGTGATTTTTTATGTGAATAGTGGGTTTGGTTAAGGGTTAAGATTCACGGTTTTGGTTTTTAATTGAAATATTTGTTATGATAAATATTAAAGATGTTTTATGTTAAAAAACTTTTCAGAAAAAAATTAAGACAAAGAAACATTACTTCTCCTAAGCCTAAGCGAAACAAGATAAAAATCTAAAAAACCTTAAAAGCTAAAGCTATTGAAATTCCGAATAGTTTGCTTAAATAAAAAAAATTATTTCTGAAGATATTATGCCGAAAATATTCTTTCCGGACACCAAAAGGTTTTAAAAGTATTATAGAAAGTTTTAAAAACTTTTACAACTCAAAATTTGGCTAATTTCCGTGGTATATTGCACGAAAATTACGTAATTTAATCAACACTGACAAAATTTGCATAATGTTAAAAACTACGGTAAATTACGGTAGATTTTGGACGGAGTCGGAGTCGGAGTCGGTGGAATTTAGTGTTTTCCCGTAATACACTGTATCCGTGAGAAAAATCTACATATTGCTACAGTACAGCTTTGACCATTTAAATTTGTTCGTTCACTGGCCACGCAACACGCGCAAAAAATTATGTCTGACGTAGGTAGGGCTTAAGTCTTACGAAGGTTTTACGGTTGTAACGGAGGAAAAGGTAATTGCGGGAACGGATTAATATGGACTTACCAAGCATTAAAAAATTTGGGTCCGCGGCCCCGCCGCGCAATCAGAATTCGTTGTGAAACCAATGATTTTTACCAAATTTTTTCGGAAATCGGAAATTAAACAACTATATTTAAACAATTTCAGGTATTTTTGTTTACTTTTGACCATTATTTAGAGCTATATTAAGTGTAACTAGGGTTTCTCATATGTAAATTTTTTTGGTTAATCAAAAAAAAAATTTTGTGATGTTAATTAAATACAAAAAGACCTCTAAAATTTTTCAGGTAGATGTTTGATTTGTATATAGTATTTCCGGTTTCAAAAATAATACAAAAAATGCATTAAATTTCAGAGGAACTTTGTTTCGTGCTTGAACCGCCGACCCAATTTTTGTTATGCTAGGTAGGTCTATTATAAACTTTATGCAAATTTATGAAGAAGAGAAAGAATATACCGGTAAAACTTTCCCCCTGATTATAACGCGAACATATAAAATTAAATTGGTATTATTAAAAAATTGGTATTATTGGTATTGGTATTATTGAGCAACAAAAACAAAACACAAAAATTGGTATTATTGAGCTAATAAACGTACAGCTATTCAAATTATTTCAAAAAATTCGAAGTTTATATGATTTTAAAATTAAAGAGCATGGGAGAAAATCTATCCCGGTATATTCTTTCCTCGGGGAAAAGAATTTATTGAGGGGGGAAACAATATACCGGGATAGTTTTTCCAGGGGGGAAAGAATATATTGGGATAGTTTTTCTGGGGGAAAAAATTTTTTAGAGGAGGAGGGAAGAATATCCCTTGATATAAAGAACAACATAGAGACCGCAGTCGTCATTTCATTTCAAATTTCAAAAATTTTTGTATTAAAAGAGAATAACAATCTCTGTAAAAAATATTTTGAAATTAATTTTTGGCTCTTATTTTTAATGTTACGACTTAAAATACCAAATTGTGTGGAAATATTAATAAAAAGCGGTCTTTGGAGCGAGAAGTAGGCAACTTGGAGCCATTAAAATTTTTTGGGAACTTTTTTAAGCCGTGGGATGAAAGTTTCACCGTGGTAACCTGGAAAAAAGGCGATCACAGGAATGAGTTAAAGACATTTTTTTTTGAATTTTTACCAGTTTTTTTTAATTTTTTTACTGTATTTTTAAGCATTTTGATCTAAATGCGGAGTATAAATTTAAAACTATAAGATTGCTTAAAATCAAACTTTAAAATTTCGTCTTTTAGGCAGTTTGAATGAAGTATAAACCGCGCTCTACTTTTTATTGCATATTCGTTATCAAAAAACAAATCTACAATTTTTTACATGTATTTTACATACTTATGATAAAAAACAGCATTTCTTATACGTTTTACAAGTTAAGAACAAATATTTTAATTTTTTTAAATTTAGAAAAAATTAAAAAATTTTTAAATGGAGAATAAAACGCCGGTTTTTGATGCGTTTGAAAAAAGTTTAACAGCGAATGAAAACTACAGTTTCGTGGACTGGCTCTCCGCCAACTACGACCCGGTTCATCTGCCTCTGACGGTGGGAATTTGCATATGCGGCACCCTGTTCCACTCTCTCAACATGGTCGTCCTATCCCGCCGGTGATCTATCGACCGCTTAGAAAAAGATTTGGCGAAAATCGATTAAAAATTAATAAAATTTATAAAAAATATTCAAGTTATTAATCTTAATAACACATCGTATTAACTCCAAGCCGGGTTACCTACCAGTCCAAATTAGTTGTAGCAATGGTTTGAAAGTTTTGTAAAAATATGCTATATTCCGTGTGCTTCGCAGGACTCGACAAAAATCAGATTATGACCAAACGTGCGGGTTTTTAAAGCACACTTTTGTTCTAAATAGTTTTAGAAGACGTATATGTTCTAATCAAATTACAAATAAACGTTGTTTTATGCCACAGTAACATACTATAATTAGATCATCCATTTTTAATTTTAAGTTACAATATTAAAAAAATTGATTTCTCAAAATTTCAGCCCTATTTTTTCAGATGGCTGCATCTTGAAAATTTGTCTAAAACAATAATTTTTGCGTAATGCGAATATCATTAGTCTGTCTCAAAATATTTATAAAATTTTGTACTTCAAAGGTAATAAAAACGAATTGCAACAATTTTTTAACTCAGCTAAATGATTAGCTGGTTGTCGGTATCATTAAAGCCAATTTTAACAATCATGGGTATTTGTTTGGTTGGTTGGTTATGTATGGTCACTTTTGGGTGGTATAGTTGTATTCTTGTGAAGATGGAAAAAAAGTGTTATTGTTAATTTTTCTGTTGATAGTTGGAGGTGGTTGAGGGCCAGGTATGTCGTCAGCATAGGAAACGATCTTGACGCCGGCAGATGGAGGAGGTGAGTTCAATATGCAGAAGTTAAAAAGAGTTGATGAAATGATTGAGCTTCAAGGCACGCCTGTTCGTACTACCTGGGTTTGGAGATTAAGTCTCTAAGAAAATTTGGTTGATTTTGCCTCTGAGATAACCACTTAGTCATCTGATTAGATAAGCTGGAAGTGTGCTCTTGTTAATTAAATTTTGTATGCTGACGGTGTAAAATGCCTTGGTGAGGTCCAAAGCTGCTACTATTGTTCGTTTGGGTGGAGCTTTTTGGTTGAAACCGGTTACTACTTGGTTGGTAAGTTGAAGGAGAGCAGTAGTTATTGAGTGTTTGGGTTTGAAGCCGTGCTGATCTGGATGGTGTTGTAGATGTTGGAGAAGAATCGGCTGGATTATTTTTTCAAAAATTTTATAGCTGGGCAGGGTAGTGAGATTGTCCTGCAAGAAGTAGAGATAAGGTGATCCTTTCCAGGTTTGATAAGTGGTATTATAGGCACCTTGCACTGGAACTCGGTTTATACATGAGGTATGCATGTTTTATCTTATGTTTTTTATATTTTTGTATGTTTTTATCTTTTTATGTATAATGTATTATGAAATCTGATTTTTTTCGATTTATTGTGTTTGTTCTTTTTCTTATATTTCGTTGTTATTGTTTTGAGGTAGAGGGGAGATGCATTCACGATTTTTTACTATTCTTTGTCATGTTTTATTCTTTTTATGTATTCAAATGTTATTGATGAATCTGGATTTTTTCCTTTATTATTGTGTTTTTTGTTCTTTTTTGATATATCTCGTCTATATTGTCTTGAGGTATAAGTATAGGCACTAGTATGCAATACACATAGCGAGTCACCACAATGGAAATTACCGTATCCTACTTATCTTTTGTACTATGCAGATCAACCCTCCAAAGCGCGAGAATTTTCGATCGGTTGATCTGCATACTACAAAAGATAAGTAGGAGATACGGTAATTATCCATTATGGTGACTCCCTATGTGTATTGCATACTTCATGTATAAACCGAGTTCCAGTGCAAGGTGCCTATAGTTGCAGTTTTCCAGATTGTAGGTATACTATTTGTTTTTAGTGAGAAGTTGAACAGATCAGTTAGGTATTGTAATGCCAAGAGGACCAAGGCTTTTAAGGTGAAAAATAATAGATTGTCCGGACCAAAGCTTTGGAATTCTTTAATGATTTTATGGCGTTTTTTACTTCTGTGGTTGTGATATTTTAAGGTTCTTGATTGAATTTTTTAATCTTTCTAATTAATTTTCGATTTTTTTAGGTGTTTTGAACTGTTTGTTTAAAGTGAATTGTTTATTGAAGTTAAATCATCTTAAAAAATAAAAGTTAAATCATCCTTTTTTTCCTATTGCAATTGTATATTCCATTCTAAGGTTCTAAAAAGTTCTAATTTTCATAATGCTGCTTTTGGATAAAGTTTTTAATACCCAAATAGTTTTTATGTCGAAAATAAATTTTCAAACAGCAGTTTTTGTGACAAAATTGCTTGTTTTTCTTGACAGCGATTTTGAAATTTATTTGCTTATTTTTAAAAACTATTGTTAGTATCAAAAGTTTTAACGTGGCACACTTTTTTAGATTTTGAAAAAAAAAGAGAATTTTAAAGAAGATTTGAGAACAACAAAAAAACTGCTAAAAAATACAAATTTTATTTTTTTTAAATTTTCATTACGCTAATTAATTATATTTTAAAAATATTGATGTTTTAGCCAAAAACGAATATAATTCTGAAAACTGGTTTAATAACATTTAAAATATATAATTTTTATATAAGTTTCAATAAAATATGCTACTAAGGTAAAAAGAGACTTTTTGTGAATTTTAAATTCTGCGAAACCTGCGGTTTTTCCCGCATCGTAACTGACTAAAATTTGGCCAACCTTAATTTTTGCCACCGGCTGTTATGTTTTGCTATGTTCATACAATAGTTATGAAATGATTTGTATATGGCAAGATAGATGACATGATGATCTATCCAACTGTACGCAGTTCGTTTTATAAATGTTCGCATGGCAGAAATAACAACCGGTGGCCGAGACTAAGACCTAGCCGATTTTAGGTCAGTTATCCTAATAAGAGAGAAGGAAGGGTTATATGATGTTAGTTAAGAATATTATATTCATGGTATAATAAGCCTTGGTATATTAAGCCTTGGTTTAATAAAATCAATATCTATAAGCAATAATGTATACATTTTTGATTGATTGAAAAAAGTTTTGCTTTTGTTAGAATGTGCTTCCATGTTTCAAAGACCAGCTCTTAAAATAGCAAAATTTGATTAAAATATAATATGAACTTTTGGATTAATGGATGAATTCCACGTAAGAAATAAATTGCATATGGTTTGGTTGGAGAGTGGATTCAAAACTGTTAAAGCACATTATTTTTTTTAGTTGAAAAATTGCGCAAAACACTATACTGAACTGAACTGAACATTGTAAGGAATGGCCAATCAGTGGAGCGTCAACCGTGTTTATGCAAATTAAACAACATCGTATGCAAATTTTTTCTCACGTGTGATTAATCCATTTTTAGGAACCCGAAAGTAAGCCGAAATTGATAAATCACCGAATAAATCACAGGAATATGTCCACGGCTTACAACGTGATTTTACTTCGCCTTTCCGTGGCTCAGCTCGTTCTTCTTGTCGGAAACTTAAATTTACTCAGCTTAAACTGGATTAAAGACAGCTGCAAAAAGTTTCTGTAAGGCAAAATTGCAAACGGGTCATAAGATAGGTCACAGGTAAAAGAACATAGTCAAAGTTGTGGTTTGTGAAACAATGGGTTTTTTATTATTTTTTGTGTGGGTGAGAGATTTACATAGCTTCACAGTCCACAAAAATATTATTTTGTTCCCGGGGCCACCTATTAAAAAGACCTGTTGATAAAGAGAGAGTAATGGAAATCACCGAAAATTTTTGGCACCATAAATATTTTTCTCCAAATAAAACTATGCCACTTTTCATAACAGAATTTAAATAAACAATCACATCACGAAATTCTAAAAATACGCTATTTTGTATTAACATTAAAAAAGTCTGCTTGGAAAATCAATAGTTTTATTTATTAAATTAGTTCTAGGGGAAATTTTTTTTATAATTATGAGATAAGTAACGGTATATATCAAAATGGGTTCCTGTTTTAAATAGTTTTGTGGGTTTCGACACAAGTAAAAATATAACTAATAAATTAGCTGTAAATGATAAATTTAACGCAAATGAGTTGTGTAAAAAAAAAATTTTTTTGATACATGTAGAAGGCGGGACATCAAAAAATGTGCTGATTTGCAGCATTTGCTTTCTTGGTGAGTTAGTAGTAGTATTCTTACCCCCAAATGAGTATTTAAAACAGAAAAAGCTCTGAATTCTTCATTCTTGGAATTTTTCTCCGGAGCGCCTAAAATATTGAAGATTGGCTACGGGTAACATGAGTATGTTACCAGGTAGGAATTCGAAGTCGTCAGAAATTTTTGAGAATAAGGATTGGCAAACAATGGGAAGTTGTAGCCCTTAAGAAAAAATTGGTTTGGGTTCAGATTTAGGTATAGATTTTAGCAATTTCTACTGTCGGTTCCAAAAAATTTCCCTTATTTGGCTTTAATTTTCGGCTTCAAAGTCCCTCGGCTCCATCCACTCTAAATCGGCGCTACGGCATCTTCGAAGCCATCAGCAGGGTAGTAGGAGCTGCAAAAATGTAAACTCGGAGTCTAAAGTAAAAATACACTTTAGGATTAGATTTAGGCTTTTGTTTGGGTTAAAACTAAGAATAAGTTTAAGCGAGATCACAGTTTCGGTTTCCCCCTCCTTTGTTTCTTATTAAGTTCCCCATTTACGGCTCTAAGATCCTCTTTTTCGGTTTCAACCTTCACCTCTAAGTGCCCTCGTCTCCAATGACCGAAATGATTTAGGGTCAATGGAGGCGAGGCAATTCGGAGCTGGAACTTAGAACCAAATATTGGAAACTTGGAGTAGTAAGTGAGGAGCTTGGACCTGTAATTTAGGAACTGGAACTAAAAATGCAGACTGATAAAACCTATATCTAAGCCTAAGCGAAGCCTTAATCTAAGCCCAAATCATTTTTTGGGCTCTAAGTTCCCATTGTTCGCGGCTTCAAGTTCCCAAAAAGTTTTGGCGGCTCCGAATTGCCTATATACGGCTATAAAGACCCCGTACCCCTTAAAATCCACGTCTCCTTTTGCAATTTGGGTACGGCATCGTTACCGTCTACTGCAAGTTGGTAATCGTGCACTTGAACGTGATATTCCACACAATATCCCTTAACCTGATGCTCCTACTTGCCGTTTTCCGTTTCGTCGCCGTCACATACCCGACCAAAGGGTGCTTACTGTTGTTTAAATGAATATTTTTGCTGGAATATTTCCGGTCGCCCTCGTGGCTTAGCGGTTAAGGCATTCGCCTAGCGGGTAACAAAAACTCTCGCTGGTTCGAATTCAGTTTCAACAAAATATAGTTTAAATTAATCTAAAAAAATTTTGAAAAGGCAAGCTTACACTGTAGAAAATTGCTTAAAAATTATTAATAATTGCGATTTTGGTAAAAATATAAGTCGGTATAAAATAATACGTACACCGATTTAACAATCATTGCCAATCAATAAACTGAATTTCCATAGACAGAGGGAAGTTTGACCTATTTAAAAATTATGTTGATAAATTGGCCTCTTTGTTAAGTGTTTGTTTCCCACTTCCTTTTCTAAAAACTTAAATGATCACAGAGCTTCTTAACTTCTTTTTCCAAAACCGTAATTTTTACTAAAAAATTTTTACATGCTATTGAAATGATATATGATAAGGAGTGTGGGTTTTAGAGGAGTTTATAAAGGAAACAATAAAATTTTTAAAAGCTAATTTAGAAAGCAATGTATAAAAAATTAGATATTTTTTTAACCTGTTTAAAAAACGTGAACACTTAAAAGATATTCACCCGGTTTTTAATCAGTCATATAATATCGCTTCGTTTTTTAAAACAATCATAAAGAAATTAAGCAAACATTTAAACAACGATCTTTGCAGAATAGCTCTGTGCAATTCGCGAACTGCTAAAAAGTGTGCCTCATTTGTGTTTTTCTTCGTGCCTTTGCAGTGCTCCCCCGTTTACTTCTCCTCGCACGTTTCGGAATACAACAGCTATTGCGGGCGCAATGCCACTTCGTACGATCTGGACTACGCAGATGTCAGTCGGTGGTGTTCGTGTGTTAAAAGAGGTGTGGAGGCGGACCGGGCCGGGCCGGGCCGCGATTTTTAGCTTTTGTTAGCGGGCCACGTCGGGCCGAGATTTTTAAAATACTTGGCTTTTTTAAAATTATAAAAAAATACAGTGTAAAAAAACTCAATGGGTCGGAACAGGCCAAAACCCAAAAAAACTCTGTTAAGGTAGAACTTCACAGTTTTTTTGACGACAGATCTTTTTGAATTACATCTTACTATACGTAGTTTGACCTGCTGATTCAATTTTTGACATTCATTTTTCTGTAAAAAAATGTTATCGTCCACAATCATCAAATAACATCAATAAAATACATGTCAAAAATACAAAACATTAATAAAGTTTATTACCAAAAATATTCGATTTTTCTCATTTTCTATTTAGCGTATATTAAATAATAAAACATTTTTAAAAAGCTAAAAATTAAAAAAAAATTTTTTTCGGCGTTTAAATTATGGTCGAGCGGCTACTCGAACCTATGGATCCAAATATAAGAGCGCGGCGTACTAACCACTCGGCTACTATGTCAGCTTGGATTTTCAATTAAATGCACCTTTTAAAGGAATGGTTCAAAATGTAGTTTCTCGGCGTCAATTAAAAAAAATTAAACGAAAATTAAAAAAAATTGATTCGTTAATTTTAAACGAAAGTTTGGAAATAGTTAGATATAGGCTTTTTCCATTTTTTTATTATAAACAATTAAAAAAAGACTTCAGGATTTTTTTTACTATTATTTTTGTAAAAAAAGTTTTTTTTGCAATTTAAAAAAATCCTGAGATCATTTTTAATCCAAACCATCTCTGAAAGTTGCCCCTTATATTACCCTAATTTATTATAAAATTGCGCCCAAAAATAACGAATCAATTTTTTTTAAAAGGCCTTATTGTGGTTTTCAGAAGTAGAATTCATGGACATCTGTTGCGAACTAGACAAACTTTTCGGATATGTTTTTATAACCACTGGATAGCACAGAGTCTTAACTTTTTATAGCACCCCACTTTTATGGCCCAAAAATTAATTTTTATGATGATATGCGACTTGTAGTCCAAGTTTTCAAAACTGGGAAGTTCTACCTTAAGGCCGGGCCGGATTAAAAAATATTCCCGGACCGGGCCGTTGGGGTTTTAGCCGCTCAAAACTCTGGAGTGATATGGTCGTTACACGGCAAAATGAGTCGGAGTCATTATAAAATACACCGAATTGTAAATCATTTCATAATTATACAAGGTGATGTGTGAAATCTAGAAAGAATCACAGTTGCCTATATTTTATACGAATTCTAACTTATTTTGTCGTAGTAACGACAATATGAGCGCGGAGAGTTTTTCATTTTATTTTCAACCGATGAGAATTTTTTAATATACACTGTAACGACTGGTTCACACCAGGGTGACAAGTCACAACGCTCGTTTACACCAATAAATCCTCAAGAAAAACGTAGGTTAAAACGTTTTTTGTCGACATGTAAAGCTTTCGAATTTTACCTAAATTCATCCTCAGTGAAGACATATCTAAATTACAAACAATATTAAGAAATTATAATTCAGTTACAAAATTACTATAAATTCTTACAAACATAAAAATATATAGTACCTTAAAAGACAAATATTAGAAGACAAGAATATAGTAGCAAAAGAAAGAAAAAAATACAATAAAATCGAAGGAAAAAAACGCAGATTTCATAGAATAATATTTAAATACAGTAGACAGATGAAGCCATTTTAAGTAAGCACTCTGCCATTTCAGACCGTTTATTGTCTTGTCATGTTAACTCAGTATCTCTTAAAGATTTCAATGTAATAACTTTAGCTTCAAGTGAATTTAGTCTTAAGTTAAAAGAAAGTGTGTGTATTCAAGAAGAAAAGCCAGTTTCAAATAAAAATATAGCTAGCATTGACTTGGCATTGTTTTAAATTAAGAGCAGGATATTATTTTTATTTTAGAATAGGATATAATTTTAATTTGCTTTGTCATCGGTTTTATCTGAATTTTTTTGTATTAATGTTTAGTGAGCTAGAAATATATTTCTTAGGTTTTGTTGTTGTCATATCATTTCTTGTAACCGCGTGCAGTTTTATTCTACCGTCCCTGTTTTTTACCTTTCTTTGTCATGTTTTTATCCTTTTTACTATATTCAAATGTTATTCCATGAAATCTGATTTTTTCCCTCGATTTTAATGTGTTTTTTTTGTTTCTTTTTCTACTATATTCTCGTCTTGTAATATTTGTCTTTTGAGGTACTACAGTATAGGTACATGAAGTATGCAATACATATAGCGAGTCACCATAATGGATAATTACCGTATCTCCTACTTATCTTTTGTAGTATGCAGATCAACCGAACGAAATTTCGCGCGCTTTTGATCGGTTGATCTGCATACTACGAAAGATAAGTAGGAGATACGGTAATTATCCATTATGGTGACACTTATGTATATTGCATACTTATGTTATTTCACCCATCAGACTAAAAAAGGCAACAGTGGTGTGTGATTAGTTCAACGTATAAATAAATTATTATCATATGGTATGTGGGCTGGTTCATACAAATTTCTATGGTGCAAATAATGTCCTCTCAAGAAATCTCCTCTTCTGTCTCAACACACGCCCGGGGAAAAACCTCCTCTTTTTCCTGCTCTATTCTTAGAGCCTTTTTAAAGGCTAGTCTACATTTTTTTTAAATCAAATTAAAGAAGTGAAGTAACTTAATAAAGTATAGTATTAGCTGCTCAATCACAAATGTTTATAATCAACCCGTTGCCGAGATATAATGTTTTAACAGTTGTAATATTATCAATAGAAAACGTATTAACATTATGTGAAAACTTTGCCGACATTCGTCATTTTTTATTTATGGTTAATAAATTGAATGTTTAAATTAAATATAAAAAAGTTAAAATCTTAGCTATGCAATAATATAAATTTCTAATAGTGCTAAGAAGAAGATGAACATGAATTACAAATTTTATTTTATCCAAGTTCTCTAATTATAGTTGGTGCGGTGCAGCGGGGTTAAATCGCCACATTAACTATGAAGAAATATCGGTAATAATAATAATAATAATAATAATAATAAGAAGAAGAAGAAGAAGAAGAAGAAGAAAGTGAATTTTAAAATTTACCCACGCTCTCTAATTAGGGTTGGCGCGGCGCCGTGGGGCTAAATCGCCCTGTGGCGCTCTTGCGCCATCCATGATAATAATATATAACTATCACAAAACAATAATTTTAAAAAAAAGAATAATGTTTTAAAAAAATTAAATTTCAGGCTGCTTTTATTTTTTAATTTTTAAAATCAAAAATAGAATTTTATAATTACTCAAAAATGCATAAATTATAATGATAAAGTTCACGATGTTCAAAATCCTCCCATTTGAATCGAAATTGTTCAGTGTTAAAGATTTACACAGCATTATGACGCTATGGAATTACTTTCAGCTAATAAGTGCAATCAAAAAATTTAATTTTAATGAACGTGAAGATCTTCAAATTATATAGCTTTTTGTTTTATTATTGTTTGCTTTAAGTTTAAAATTTCGACAAATGCCTTTTTGCGCATGAGTTTTATTAATTAAATGTTTTTATCACTGTTCGCTTTAAGTTTTTTGCAGATCAACTAATAAGTCTTACGATTTTCTCATTTATTAAACGGCATCGATACGCATAAAAAACACCCATGTTCTCGCAAAAGAAAATCAGGGCTCTGAAATGCTTTGCTGTATAGGCTTCCAAAAATTTCTGTTGATAAATAATTGGCTAAAAAATATTTAATTCTTATATAATGAACCGTTTTTGCTGACAATTTTAACCAGAATTGTTTTTAATAGGCACCTTGCACTGGAACTCTGTTTATACATGAAGTATGCAATATAGATAAGCGTCACCATAATGGATAATTACCGTATCTCCTACTTATCTTTGGTAGTATGCAAATCAACGGACCGATAGGCCGCAAAATTTCGATTGGTTGATCTGCATACTACGAAAGATAAGTAGGAGATACGGTAATTATCCATTATGGTGACGCTTATGTATATTGCATACTTCATGTATAAACCGATTTCCAGTGCAAGGTGCCTATATATTTGTATGTTTGTAATAATTTAGAGTAATTTTGTAACTAAATTATAATTTCTTAATATTGTTTATAATTTGGATGTGTCTTCAGTGAGGATGGATTTAGCTATAATCCGTAAGCTTTGTATGTCGACAATAAACGTTTTTACCAACGTTTTTCTTGCACTATTTAAATTCAGATTCTCCAAAGGGAAATCAATTGCTTTAATAAATCGCCATTTATCACTGCGATCTTCTAATCGTGTTGTCACTTGGTGAACGATACCTAATGCGATATTAACTTGATAGCGAAACGGGGTGTGGCTTGTGTTTCTTGTGATGAACAGCCAATTATTAGATAAGATTTATTAGTTAAAGTACGGTTATATAAAACAAATATAAAATTCAAAAAATGTACGACACATAAACTGGAATATAGGTACATAACTAACAAAACATCTGCACAGGTTATATACAATTATTACTACTGACGTACAGCCAAGTTATATTAAAAGTCAAAGTCATAGGTTACATTTTATCAAGCAAGTTTTAATTTTATTAAAAAAAGAAAATTTTTAAATTTTCAAAATGTCAAAGGGAAAATGGTGCTTTTGTAAGAATTATTACCGGGTCCTGAAAATATATACTGAATAAAGATAAAATGGATTGTTATTATTGTATTCGTTTTTTAAATATTTTACATACAGCAAAAGACAACTTATTTTTTACCTTAATTATTTAACTTTCTGTTTGCAAAATTTTCGCTTTTAATTAATCCTCTGCGATGGTTGTGGCGGCTCAAACGCGGAGTGTGTAGGGCGTTTATAAAAATCAACGGAAAGCCACTGGACGCAAAGTTTAACATTTAGCTCCACTGGCGCGTTTCACTTTTGCGTTTCAGACGCATTTTTTGGACCTTGAAAAATCGGAAAGGGTTAGGCGCAGAATTTTTCTCGGTGATATTATTTCCCATATTAAAAATCCTTCGCATTACACACGCACGCGCATACCGCCGAAACAATACAGGAAGACTTCATGACGGTGATATTTTGGATTGTGGGTATCGCGTTTAAACTTGTTCCCACGACGATTATTACAATACTAAGCATAGCTATGTTATTTTCGCTTAAGAAAGCGCGACGTCGTCGAAACACGTTGGTACGAAAAACCGCCGTATGCAATATTTCGCGACGACGAAAAGAAACCGAAAGCAATTTCGAAAGGTGCGGTCGGATCAACATTTGGCTTGTAAATAGTGCTGTGACAACTCCGGTTGGGATAGATAATTTAAGGTAATTGGAGCCAAGGAAGTTTGGAGCTTGAACTTGGAGCGAAAAACAAAAAAGCCCTTGTTGAGAAACTTAGAGCCGTAACTTGGGAACTTGGAGCCGAAAGTAAAAATTGCTAAAATCTATAGACGCATCCCCCTTTACTAAGCTTCGCTCGCAAAAATACAAAAATCGATAAATTATTAAGTGAAAGTATGTCCTGAGTCTCGAAAAAAAAATTTGGCGCGTTTGTTAAGCTATGTGCGCGTTTTTGAAACCGCGCTCCTGAAAATATAAAAAAATTATAAAAAGTATTTTGTTAGTTTTTAAAACTAACAAATTACTGAAAATACATGTTGCAATTAATTTTTTGTTCGCAAAAGTTGTCATAACTTGTGCAATTTTAAGGTTATTTTAAAAACCAAACCATTATTTTATTTATATTTAAACGAACAACCAAATGTTGTTATCAGAATATTATATTTTTCTCATTGTTTTTAGTATTTTGCAATCCCAACTACAAAAAAACACAACAAATAACAGCGCCAAAAACATATCAAATTCTGATAACACCACTGTTTTGTTCATTTAAATACAAAGAAAAATGATGGTTTGGTTTTTAAAATAGCCTCAATATTGCACAAGTTATGACTATTTCTGCGAACAAAAGATTAATTGCAACATGTATTTTCAGTATTTTTTTAGTTTTTTAAAAACAATTCTTACGGATTCTTTTATATTTTCAGGAGCGTGTTTCACGCGCACATAACTTTAGAAAACGCACCAAATTTTCTTTTCGAGACTCAGGACATACTTTAACATAGTAGTTTATTGATTTTTGTATTTTTCCAGGCGGAGCTTAGTTAAGAGGGATGTGTCTCTATACCTAAGCCTAAGTGAAGCCTAAATCTAAGCCTAAACGAGTTTTTTCTTAAAGGCCCCAAACTCCCATTGTTTTCGTCTCCAAGTTCCCAAAAACTTCAACGGCTCCAAGTGCCTAAATTTCATATCGTTTTTTAGTGCGGGATTTTTAAAGCCGCTAGCATGGAGCTTGAATCGTCAGAAGTTTTTGGGAAGTTCGAGCTGTGAAAACAGGCACTTAAAGCCGAAAGCAAAAACATGGTTTGGGGTTAGGTTTAGATATTTAATTGATGAATCGGTGTACGATTGTAATTTTTACCTGATGAAGTGACCAGTTTTATGCTCGAAACCCCATTATATACAGTTTGTTTTATACCCAGGGTTATTATCGTTTCATTACATTAAAAATCAATCATGTATCCTCATGAAACCTTCAAACAAATTAGATTTAGGCTTAGGCTTTGAATAAAAATAGACTTTAGCAATTTAAAATAACGTTGAGTTCAAAAATCCTCACTTCTTCCGTTTCTAAGTTTTCAATTTCTGGCTACAAGTTCCCTCGACTCCAAGAGCCCTAAAATTATTCGGTGTTAGTCGGATGTAATTTTTACATAATTCTTAAACAAAATTCTAATGAAAAAAATGATCATTTTGCCTATTTGGTGCATACAAAAACCAGTGCACTCTATACTTGCTTTTTATGTTCTTGTCTTTTGACAAAATAAATAAATAAATAAATAAAATAAATAAATAAATAAATAAATTAATTAATTAATTAATTAATTAAAATTAATTAATTAATAATTAAATAAATAAATAAATAATTTTGATAAGACCAACCGATTAGCGCCACTCCCGCTTCCGAAAACTTGACTCTTCTTACTCCTCCGATGAGCGGAAAAAGGCTGCCGATGGAAGTGAGCCCCCGGAACCGCTCGAGTGACGCCCGCCCGTCCGCCGAACTTTCCACCGGTCGCCGGGACTCACGGAGTGGCGGCCTTCTGGAAACCGACAACCTCGCTGATCTCAGCCGCTACCCCGCCGGAAGGCTCCGGAGCTCTGTAAAACGGAGCATTTCCGAAACTAAACAGAGCTTCTCCGCGGTTCTCACGCCGCGGAGGAAATTAACAGCAGGGTCCCTCCTGGGCCGATCAGTCCTCGCTCAGGTATTTATTTATTTATTTATTTATTTATTTATTTATTTATTTATTTATTTATTTATTTATTTATTTATTTATTTATTTATTTATTTATTTATTTTATTTATTTATTTATTTATTTATTTATTTATTTATTTATTTATTTATTCATTTATTTATTTATTTATTTATTTATTTATTTATTTATTTATTTATTTATTTATTTATTTATTTATTTATTTATTTATTTATTTATTTATTTATTTATTTATTTATTTTATTTACAAGTAGCCCGTGTCAGCCATACGGTTGACAAATAATTTTTCCCGCATTTTTTATATTCATTTACTAATTTGTTTTTTTCAAAATTCAACCCTTTTATGCCATTCCCGTGACTGTAAGCTTTACAGTGATACCTCAGTTACCCACTCTAATTCTAGTTGGGGAGAAGGGTCTTTCCCTCTTTTGGTGAAAATATGTTGTCCAGCATAAAGATGTCCGTGTTAATTTTTTACTAATTTCAACCACCTTATGATGCTCCCTGAACTATAAGGTTTTCCACAACATCTCATTTATCCTAATTTTTTCTGTGGTTGGGGACGAAGGTTCTTCCATCTTTGATAAAAATATTTTGTTCAATATAAAGATGTCCATGTTATTTTTTTAAAATTTTAACCCATTTATGACATTCTCCAGACTATAAGCTTTGCCTTGATACCTTATTTAGCCCAATCCGTTTTGTGGTTAAGGAGAAGGGTCCTCCTTTTTGGTGAAAATGCGTTGTCCAGCATAAAGATGTCCTTGTTATTTATTTTTTTAAAAATTCAACCCTTTTATGACATTCCTTGAAATTCAAGCTTTGCAATGATATCTTATTTTGCTCAATCCTTTTTGTGGTTAAGGAGAAAAGCCATTCCTCCTTTTAGTAAAAAAACGTTGTCCAGCATAAAGATGTCTATGTTCATTTTTCCAAAAACATGATATTCTGGCATCACATTGGCGAATTACTCTTACCAATAAGTTTGAGCCAATTCGAGTATAAAAATTTTTTTCAACTTTCAAAGTCCATAGGGCCCTGTTTTTGTGAAAATTTGTTGTCCAACCAAAAGATGTCCATGCATTTTTTTATTTCAACCCTTTATGACATTCCCCTGTCTGTAAGCTTTGCAATGATATCTCATTTAGCCCAATCCTTTTGCTAGTTAGGGAGGAATGTCGTTCCTCTTTTAAGTGAAAAAACGTTGTCTAGCATTAAGATGTCCATGTTAATCTTACCAAAAAACATGCCATTTTGGTTTTACATTGGATAATTATTCTTATCAATAAGTTCGTGCCAATTCAAAGTCAAAAAATTTTCACTTTCCATAATCCATAGGTTTCCCTTTTTTGTAAAAATGTTTTGTCTAGGCTACAGATGTCCATGCAAATTTTTTTCTAAATTTCAACCTCTTTATGACATTCTCCGGACCGTAAGCTTTGCAATGATATCTCATTTAGCCCAATCTCTTTTGTGGTTGGTGAGCCCTTCTTTAATGAAAAAAAAACGTTGTCCAGTATAAAGATGTCCATGTTCATTTTTCCAAAAATCTTGATATTAATTTTATAGTATTCCGTTTGAGAAATTAGGTTTATTTTAAACGGTTTTAGCTATTTTAAGTTAATTTTTGTTTATTTAGCAAACATTTATTACGAAACATTTTTGTGTTGTTCTTGTGTGTTCTTGAAGACTGCAAAATTATATTTACCTACCAAAGAGCCAAACATACTTGGAACCAAAAGAACAATGTGTTAAAAGTCTCAAATAAATCCTTTAAAGGAGCACTGTCACAAATCAAATTCCTATAACGCCCGAACGGCACTGCTCCTTTAATACTGAATCAATTCAGCTGAAATTTAAAAATGTTGTAGCCTAGTAGTGGAGCACTCTAAATACCAAAGTTGAGTTAGGTAGGTTTGGTATTAAAGGAGCAGTCCTGTTCGGGCGTTATAGAAATTTGATTTGTAACAGTGCTCCTTTAAGCTGAAAAAAAGAACAAACAAATAACTAAAAAAATTTTGTAATACTCAGTTTTAGGGTCCGAAATCTGACGAGGAAAAAGAGTCCAGCCAATCCGTGACGGAGATCAAACAAGAAGCCGAGCGCAGAAAACTGATAGCGGACGGAGTCATAGAGCCGGATGATAAGAAAGTGGGTGATAACGATGATGATGGAGACACGACGCCGTCGAGCGCCGGAGAGTCAGGGATCAGCTGGGGAATGGGTAAGACTTGTAATTCTAAATGTGTATGAAATAAAGAAGGAAGAATGTAGCAGTAGCACTAGTTTAAAAAGTATGTAGCTAGGTTTATGCTTCGTTTAAAGTGCCTGAACTAAATTTTAAAAAAATAATTAAAAAAATGTGAAAATTAAATTAAAAAAACAGTTTTTTGATAATTCGAAGGTAGTTTCTTTTTTAACAAAACAAAATTTAAAGTTTGTGTTTTTATTTTTTGGAGATTTCGAATGAAGTATATAAATAGCATTTTAATGATGTGCGAAGTGGATATTGGGTAAGAATTTGAATTCATTACATTTTAATAATCGTGCTGTGCTTTTAAATTTAAAAGCAAAAACATTTTATTTGACTCTTATTTTATTTACTTTTTACAGCACTGATTTTGCATTCGTAATGTTTCTAGCCTTAAGATGTTTTTGGTCCGGTACACCAGGGAGTGAGGCATTCCCGAGCAGAAGACAAAGTTTTTTAGGGGGAAGGTGTACAGGTGTTTCGAACCCCCTGGGTTTTTTTTCGGGGGGGGGGTGTCGCCCCGGTAGAGGATTTTAAGTTTAGGAAGAGGAAGGTCAGGTCAGAGGAGTGGAGTTTTGAACAAAGTTGGTTTAAATTAGCGATTTAAGAGTTTAAGGCCTAATATTATATTTTATAGACTAAGATTAGATTAGATAGGTTGTTTAAAAGTATAAAAATACTGTTTTGTTACTACAAAACCATTTTGGATAGTCAAACTTGTGCACGGTCTGGAAATGCACCCCTCGCTTTATTGGAGGATTTCCCTTCCCCCCGTTTTATTGCCCCCCCCGGCAAAAAATAAAAAAAGTGCCCTAAAATTAAAGCGCCATTTTTGACCTATAATGACG
The DNA here is from genome assembly GCA_030248175.1 of Microlaimidae sp. YZB2_3. Classification (NCBI taxonomy): domain Eukaryota; kingdom Metazoa; phylum Nematoda; class Chromadorea; order Desmodorida; family Microlaimidae; species Microlaimidae sp. YZB2_3. The sequence goes on along the minus strand of JASAMX010014493.1, from coordinate 11,857 downwards.
CCATCATTGCAAATTTTTTGCAGTTTTTAGCCTATTTCAATGCATTTTAAGCCATTTTAGACCTTTTTACCTTATTTTTGCTTTTTTGTCTCTTTTTCCCTTTTCCCTTCTTTTTTCCCTTTTTTTCTCTTTTTCCTTCTGCTTGCACCCCCCTGTTTCAAAAAAGTTGCCTCCCCGTGCCCCCCGTTGTTTTGGAATTGCCCTCCCCCAATAAAACCCCGGGGGGAGTGCACAGGTCTGGATAGTAAATAATATAAAAATTATACTTGTAATTTGGCTGGAAACAGAAGGGGTTCGGCTTAGCTACAGCGGTAAAGGTTGGCCAGACCGCTCTTCGAGCTTTAGAGGAAAGGTGGGGGCTGTACTAGGGGGGACCTTCTAGACTTTCTCGAAAAACAACATCTATGGGAAAATCGCTACAGACCTGTGAACTCCCCCTGATTTTATTATGAAGTGGAATTTTTTGAAACGGCGGGGGGCAATAAATTAAAGATGGACGGGGGAGGGGGCAAGCAGGGGTAAAAGAAAACAAAGAAAAAAAAAAGACAAAAAGCGAAGTTTAAAAAAGGATCCAAAATGGCTTAAAATATGGTAAAAACTTCTAAAATTTCGCAATGATGGCGTCTTCAAAGGTTAAAAAATAGCGCTATAATTTTTGGTACTTTTTCATTTTTGGGCGGGGGGGGGGCACAGGCATTAATATTCAGGAGGGGGGAGGCATTAACAGACCGTTCATGTTGCTAATTTCCATGCTTTCAGACAGAGAGTACGAATCGCCGGAAAGGACAGAAAAGGAGGATGGCGGGGAGGAAATGGACTGGGAATCCGTTCAAAAACGGGAGGCTTATTACAAAGACGATCCTAAGAAGGCGCTGAAGCACTTCTTCGAGCGAAATGGCTACGAGATGGAATTCGACTACGAGGAGGTCGGGAACAGTTTCAAGCACAATTGGATTTGCAGAATGGAGTCAGTTTAATATACTTGCTTTTTATTTTTTTGTTGAGATTTTTAAAAATTGTAGAATTGGGTATCAAAAACGGTTTGTTTGTCTGTTTTTCGGTTTGTAAAACCTGTTGGGGAGATCGAACCTAGATCAAGCAGCTGTAAGTGTTTAAGGGCAGCCATTTTTTCTTCTTCAAAGTACTCAATTTGACCCGCGTCCGGTCCCCTCCAGTGGCCATGAAAAAACCCTTATAAAATTCAAAGTTGTTATTATATTAAAGGAGCACTGTCACAAATCAAATTCCTATAACGCCCGAACCGGACTGCTCCTTTAATACCAAACCTACCTAACTCAACTGTGGTATTTAGAGTGCTTCACTACAAGGCTACAACATTTTTAAATTTCAGCTGAATCGGTTCAGTATTAAAGGAGCAGTCCGGTTCGGGCGTTATAGGAATTTGATTTGTGACAGTGCTCCTTTAAGTTATCAAAGTTTTTATAATTATTATAAGTTTAAAGTTCTTATACATGAAAAAATAGTAAATTAAAAGTACAAATCAATTTTATTTTAAATACAGTCATACAATTATTTATTATACTTTATTTTTTGTTACTGCTATTAGTAATTCTTCGTTTTGTTTGTTAAACAGTTATAGTAAATACTTTGTAATGTATTTTGAAATCGTATTTATTTTCAGATTGCCGATCGAGACCAAGTCGGGTCAGGCCATTTTTGCTGAGGCTAAAACGGGCGGCTCGAAACGGGACGCCCAGATCCAGTGTGCTTTGGAGGCCTGTCGCATCCTGGACGGCCACGGCGTTCTGCGCCCCGGAAAGTCGGGGTCTAAAAAGAGGCGCCTGAAGGATTTGGCCGAAAACGATTTCTACGACTCGGACGAGGATACCTTCTTGGACCGCACGGGGCAGTTGGAGAAAAAGCGGGCGCTGAGAATGAGGCGGGCGGAGGAAAGCGCCGCAAGCGGAGGGGCGGCCGCCAAACGCGCCGCTACTTACGATTCGCTCTGCAAAGAATTAGAAGAGCTGAAAGAGCAGGTGGAAACCCTCCAGACGGAGTTGAAGAATCTGGAGAAAAGCGGCGCCGGAAAAAAGGCGCAGCCCGCCGCTGATGAGTGTGACGACTCCTTGGATGAATTTATGAACGAGGTGCAGGAAGGGCGTGTAAAGGAGAGCCAAGAGGTGAAAACGAGGAAATCCAGACTGCGCTTAAGGATCTACGAGTTAAAGAAGGAGGCAGATCGGGTGGAGAGGCTGGCGAAAATAGCTAGACCGGCCGAATTGCCGCAAAGCCTGCAGCCTAAATCGTCAGCGACCGCCGGAGGAAATGAGGCGGGAAAACAAGGGAAGCGGCCGGTTTGGATAGGCTCAATGAAGGGCCACAAACTAAGACGAGCGGATCCGGCCCCGCAGGAAAAAGAAGAGGAAAAAACGGCGAAGTCAGAAACAGTCGAAACGATAAGTAATAACGAGGAAGAAGAAGAAGAGGAGGAGGAAACAGAGCAAGAAGAATATTCCACTAGCGACTTTGTAAAAGCAGAACCCGCTGGTGTCACCAGTAAGGAATCCAAAGAGAGTCCAAGGATAAAACCAAGTAATTCCGAAAGCAAAAAGTCAGAGGAGAATCCACGAAGTGAAACGGGTAAGGAAGAAGGTAAACCGAAAGAATGCGTAGAGATGGAGAATAGGACTCGTATTTCTATGCAAATAACCGCCAAAACTAAGCAAAATGACTTGTCGATTTTTAGAATTAAAAAAATTGAGGATTCAAATGTTTCGAAAAATTCAGCTTCCACTGCACCAGAGACTTCAAACTGGGCTCCCGAATCCGAAGTTACCTTTACCAAATTAGTATCAAATGCTGAGGAAGTAAATTCTAGCGAAATAATTTTAAAATCCGAGCCCAACTCTACCGAAGTTGTTTCGAAATCGAAACCAAATTCTAGCGAAGTAATTTCGCAAACTGAACGGAAATCCAACAACCGGGCTGAAACAAAATTATTAGACGAGCAAAGCAGGCGAAAAGAAGGAGGGGGCCGGAAGCCGAAAGGGGCCGGGGACTCTAGTTTGGCGGGTCTGGTGAAAAATTTGACGGAAGCGGAAAAGCGGGCGAAAACGCAGAAACCGGACTACGACCTTAACGACCCCGACTACGCGGTCTGGGTACCGCCCGAGAACCAAACTGGGGACGGAATGACGGCCCTGAACAAAAAGTACGGTTATTGATCGATTGATTGATTTAAATGACTAAGATCGTTTAGATTTTTTCAGTTCTAAAATATTATTAACTTTGTGAATGAACTTGCGTGATGGAATAAATGGTTTTTAATTTTTTGGGTTTCCATATCGTTTGAAACAGTTGTTTAACACGGCTTCTGGTCTTTTTTTTGGATGCATTTTTGATTGAAATAGCATAGCGTACGAATATAGTTTAACGCAAATAGCAAACGCGGCTAAAAATTTTTGATTTGAAATAATATAACAGTTTAACCAACAAAAATACATTATTGTGTTTTTAAGATCTGTTTTTAAGGTCTCTCCGGACAGTTTTCTTAAGTATAGAAAATCACGATTTTTGGCATACGAGATCTCGTGAAATACAGTAATATTTCACTAAAAAATTTATATGAGTGTTTAAAAGGCAGAAATATCACGATTATAAAGTGAACATTCATTATATTATTGTAAGTAATTGAAATATTTGATATTAAAAATCAAATTGCAATGAAATTTTTTTAAAACCCTTAAAAATATTTACTGCACACTATTTATTAAAAAATAACTTCCAATAGAGAGACACCCCCCGGCCTGGCCGCGTTACCGCCCCCCCCCCGAAGAACTGGCGCGGGGTTACCCTTTTTCACGTACGTAAAAATTAAATTGAATACTGTTGTATTTATGGTTTAATATACAATTTTCCGTGAAAAATGGTGGTTATTTTTTTAAAATTTCGGTGAAAATTCGATTTAATTTAATTTGGTAAAATTTAAAGCTCCAGATAGTATATTTCTATTGTAATTTATAATTTTTGGAAGGCCATAATATATTTTGTATTTTTTAACGCATAAATAGTTTTGTCATGCGTCGTGCGTTTTATCGATTTTTTTCAGAGGGTTTGTTTATAAATCGCTTTTAGAGCTCATTATCCCATGGTAGTAGTGGCATAGTCGGTTAGCGCGTCGTCAAATTTTTGAAAGGTCCCGAGATCGATTCCCACATAAAACATATTTGGCCACAATTTTTTTTTATTTTAATAATGTTTTTTTTTATTTTTTTATAATTTAAAAAATTTATTTCACATAAATTCAAAAAATATCATTATTGTAAACAGGATTTGTTACTTGCTTTTCGCCAATTAGTAAAACTTTCGTCATTTGAATATCTTAAAATATTATAATACTCTATAAGTATAATAATTCAAAAATAAATTGTGTGTAAATAAAAATGGGTTATTTTTGCTCTTTATTGCAATTGGTTTACTACTGAACGCTTTGCAATAAAACCTGTCCGGAGAGACCTTAAGACACTAACTAAAATCAGTACGTCACAATATTAAACTTAGCTTAACCCGTTCCCGTGATAACCTTTTCCCTCTTTACAACCGTTAAACCTTCGTATGACCAACGTTAACCTTACCGCGGTAATATTTATGTATGACTTAGGTCGTATTTTTGTTATATAATAATTTTTGTGCGTGATTAGGGCCTAGTGAGCAAAAATTCATTATTTAAGAATTCTTTAGCGTTAAGGTCCGTTTTTAAAATTGCAACAACCCGCCTGAATTTTTTAGTTTTTGTGTTAATATTTTTGTTGCGAGACTTTAAGCTAGGTTTACAAATCACTACACGAACACGCCATAAAATACTGAGGTCTTACTTTAAGCTAGGGTTACAAATCACTACACGAACACGCCATAAAATACTGAGGTCTTAAACGGTAGCGCGATACTTATCATGTTGGATAAAAAGCTTTGTAATCCGTTGTATATGGATAAGGATCTCAGTTTAAGGGGACCGACTTTCCTAATTATGGAAAAAATAGAACCATCGGTTCGGTTGGATGCATCCCGATTTTGCGGGAGTACACCCCAAAATTAAAAAAATTTTCTGTTCAGCAAAAAATACAGATGTTTTAAAAAAAAAGTTTTTAACTGTCTATTACTCTGCCTCCACCATGTCTCTATTCAAAATTTACCCTTCTCCGAGGTAGATTATTTAGCTGCCTCCTCATTGCTTCCTTGCATGTATTATGTTTTAATATAGGAAGCAGTGCAACCTGCCTCCAATACGATTTTGGCTGCATCGGAGCAGATTGTGCTGCCTCTCCAAACTATCGGAAGCAGTTTCAAAATCTTTCTATTCCAGGTTAGCCCGGAACAATCAGTTTACCACAGAAGAAAGTATTTTTCAGGGGTGGCGCGGGAGCGGCACGGGGCGATTTAGCCCCGCGGCGCCGCGCTAACCATTATTAGAGAACGTGGGTAAATTTTGAAATTCAGAACCTTCTTCTTCTTATTCCAATGCTCAATCCTTAAAAGCGTTTTATCAAAAATAAACATGGGCTCATTGGAAAGAAGAAGGAATTACGCAAATTTCTTTGGAAACATTTTTTCATTTAGGTCCTTGTTATCGATTTATTGATTAAAATAAAAAAATTAAAAAAATTGACAGATAAAAACTCAACCGCACAATCACAGCCTTTTGGCAATAATAAGGAATGTACAGAGCAGACAACGAACAGCCCCTCGTAGAAACCGCACAAAAAAGCAGAAGACGGTTTTAATTGTTGGGAGACAGTTCCCAGCGCCATCTACTTCAACCGCGCGGAAAACGGCGAAAACAACAGAGTACTTTTTTTAATTCTTGCGTTCCTGATGACAAAGTTAATTCAAAGTATTATTTAAAAAAATACTAAAAGCATCGCTAGCGCGGGAAGGCCACGCGGCGGTTTAGCCCCACAGCACCGTGCCCACTATAATTAGAGAATGTTGACAATTTTTTTTAACTTTATGTTCATCTTTCTATTTATTATTTTGATTCTAAACCTCATTATCTTAAAATCAATATTCTGTCATCGTTCACGCGGCCAAACCCTGCGGTACCGCACCAGCTATATTCAGATAATCTGGATAAATTTTGTAGTTTATGTTCATCTTCTTTTAATTATTTTATTCCAAAAAGATAATTATAATCATCGGTGGCGCGGGAGCGCCCACTGCAATTTAGCCCTATGGCAGTACGATAACTATAAATAGAGCACCTGGTAAATTTTGTAATTCATGTTTATCATCTTTTTTTTATTATTATTTATACTTCAAAAATATAATTCCAATATCGGTGGTGCGGGGGTTCCACACTGCAATTTACCCCACAGCACCGCGCCAACTATACTTAGAGAACGTGGGTAAATTTTGTAATTTATGCTCACCATATTATTATTATTATTAGACTAGCCTTCAAAAATGCTCTAAAAATAGAGCAGGAAAAAGAGGCGATTTTTCCCCGGGCGTATGTTTAGACAGAAAAGATATGGACTAGTCTTAGATGGGCATTATGTGAACAATAAGAATTTTGCATTTGGTTTAGGCAGCTGCTTACTGAATAAAAATTTCTACCATATAATAATGATTTGTTTATACGTTAATCACAGCACTGTTGCATTTTTTTAGTTTGATGAAATGTCATTTGAAAAAATCATACTCACAGCAATTTTTACAAGTGCGAAATTGCCACTTTTTTAAATTCATAGTTGTTTCTTACACATACAAATATAACCCTCTAATTAAAAAAAGTGGCGATTTTGCGCTTGTCAAAGCTTGCTGTGAGTATGATTTTTTCAATTGACATTTCATTAAACTAAAAAAAATGCAACAGTGCTGTGTGATTAGATCAATGTAAAAACAAATAATTATCATATGGTAAAAATTTTTATTCAGTGAGCAGCTGGCCAAACCAAATGCCGAATTCTTATTGTCCACATAATGTCCATCTCAGACTAGTCTACTTCTTTTCTGTCTAAACATACGCCCGGGGAAAAATCGCCTCTTATATAGGGGGGTGTTGGTGTTTTTGTAAATCCAACGACACAGCAGCTGGGAATACCACTGAAATGTAAAATAGCAAAATATTTTCTAGGATATATTTACAAATTAAATAGTTATTGGTCCATTAAGAGTTAACCAGACATAATAAAAGCTGGTACAATTATAAATAATATAATTTATTATAAATTTATAGTATTCTATTTTTTATGATATTATTATTAGTATTATTATTAAATATTAACCAGTGGATATAATATTCAAATTATGATAAAATAGAAACATTTTTTAATAATACTAATACTGTTTATTTATTATTAGTTTAAAATAATTTTAAAACGATGGTACTTTTGCTCATAGGAGCTATTAGCGCAAACATCCTGCTCAATTTTCTGCTCAACAAATTTCCTGCTCTATTCTTAGTGCATTTTTCAAGGAAAGTTTAATAGTTAGAAAAGGGTAATAATAAATAGTACCCAACCTAGTCGCCCACTTAAATTTTGTCACCAACATTTTTTTGGTATTTCTTACATACATCTTACATTTTTGGAAAAAATCAGCGATTTTCTGCTTTTTCTCTTGCACATCGGTTACCTATTTTTAACACGATGCTTTGGTGTGTGAAAACTGCGAGGTTTTTTGCACTCAATGTTGCTATTATTTTTGCTGTTGGAGCCTAAATGAGGGTCACAAAAATGTGTTTCACCTCAAAAAAATGTTTTTTTTTTCTCAATTAAAAACCTTAATTATTAGAAAACATCCTCGTATTTTAATCTGAGCTTTGAGTAGTGAAAAATCTAACATTGGTAACCAACCATAGTTTAAAATTCACAAAATTTTAATTTTCCTTAATAACATTGTCCGGATAAATATGAACTGATATCTTGTTTTTAATTGAATTGTTATTAAAGTTCATCAAACTTTTAAAAACAAATCACTTTTGGCTTCTGTTATTTTTTTAAATTTTAAAAAATACAATTTTCAAATCCAAGTCCGAAATAAATTAATCCCTGAATCTGGAGGGAAAAACGTAAAAAGACACCACAGAGAAAGTTAAAACTTCGATCAAGCGCAAGCTTGAAAATTAAATTTAAAATCCTCAAAAAAAATTTTCAAATTAAAAATAACAAATGCTGCAAAAACACTTTGCAATTAATATTTCGATCTCAAAAACTGTCATAACTTGGACAATATTCATAGTTTTCAAAACCAAACGATTATTTTACTGACCTATGGGAGGGTTTTGATCATAGGTAAAAGGGGGGAGGAGGGTGGGGTCCACCCTCCCCCCTGGCTTCGAAATTTTGGGCCCTCCCTGGACAAAAATTCAGGGGGGGCCTCCCCCCAAATTTCCGAATTTTTTAGCCCTGACCCCCCTCTGGAATTTGAAATCTGAACCCCCTCCCCCTCGGGAAAATTTTAGATTCCCTTTTTCTTCTAAAAACCTGAATTTTTATCACATATTCATGTTTTTACACCCTTTTTACGCCAGAATATTGCTTTTTATTCAATAAAATGTAGTATTATCCTATTAAAGGACAATTATTAAAGTTATTATGGTTTAAAACTGTTTTGCTTTGGGCACCGGACCCCTTCTAGATTTCAAAATTTCGCACCCCGGGTCGACCCTCCCTAAAAAGCTAGGGGTTTCGGACCCCCCTGGGGCCCCCATGGAATTCAAAATTTAATTTACCCCAGAAAACAACCCCCTCTAGCTTCCCGGACCGTTTTCACCTATGGTTTTGACTATCGTGGTTTTTGAAGGGCCAAAAATTAATTGCTATGTGTTTTTGCTGTCTAAGTAATTCTGGTTTGAAAAACGCACACTTAACTTTTAAACTTTTTCTTTTTGAGTATTGGTTTCTAGACTCAAGGTTAGGGATAAATATAGTAAAATTACAAAAATCTAAAAATTAATATTGATTTTTGAATTTATCTAGTTTGAGTTTAGTTAGGAAGAGGGATGGGTCTATCTATAGTTCAGAACAACACCTAAGTCAATCAAAATCAAGTAGTCTATAGAGATTTTACAACTTTTTTCGTGGAGATTCTTAGCAATGCTAACAAACAAATTTGATTTAAAATTTGGTCAAGATTGACAAATTCAGGTTGGCTGAAATACTACAGCAACCGAACCTTTAAATGTTCATGCAACCGATAAATTATGACATGCTTACTGAAGCTCCAGTTGAAATTCTTGTAAATATTCTTCGTTTTTTAAAGTGCGAAGAAATCTGCAAATATCGATTGGTAAGTTAAATTTTTAATATGCAAGTATCAATTGGTTTTTGCAAATAAAATAAATCGTTAAAGTAAAGTATATCGTTGTAAATATTACTCTCGACATTTTGAACAGTACGAGTTTTTCGTTTACATTATGAATTAAGCCGTTTTAAACCCTGGGCTTATTTCTCTCTAAAGATAAAAACCAACAGTTCATTTTGGGCAATCTGAGAACGTTTTATAAATGAAAAAAATACTTTTATTTTTTGGAGTCGAAATTCTGTAAATGCATGAAAAAAAAGCTTCTAAATCACCGAAACTGGAGGTGTTTTTTTGTCGTTTGGACGAAGTATGTATGAACCAGGCTAAAAGCTAAGCGGTAAATTTAAAAAGCTCCCTAGCTTTAATTCAAACGAGAAAAAATTAATAAAAATCATATTAAATAAATAGAAAGTTTTAAATTGTACACCGTTTTTTGTCTTTTTCCCCTTATTTTTTAATCATTAGGTGTTGTTTTACGCGAGATCATTTAGTACTGGGAACATGTTTAAATTCGAACAAGTATTATTGTATTAGTAACGAATGGTTCTAACAGATAATAACGGGAATTTTAATTTTTTGTTTGTATTAATAAAATGATGATTTATCTTATTTTTAACAGGTATGTTGTCAGTTTAATTCCGCCGCGAAAATCGCTTTACTTGCGGCTTATTTTGAAAATCAACAACATTTTCAATCTGCAGTCGAACTTTGCGAAAGGTGGCAATAGTGCAAAAACAACCAGTGATATTCCCCGGAAAAAAACTCCTTCCAAATTTTGTATGAATTTATTATTTAAGTGCCTAGAGCTCCAAAGCATATATTAAGTCACTAATAAAAATAGCATAAGTTATGTTTGTCACGTTTTTTTATTTATAGTTTACGTATTAAATTATCATGTTAAGTCGTGTTAATAAATGTAAAAATTCAACACTAAAAAATCAAATTGTTTCACAATTTAAATGTCTACTGCAAAAACTATATGCTAAATAAAATAAGTTATTACACTGAATTCTTAATACTTTATAGGGCCTTGTACTTTAGGGCGTCACAGAAATATTATTTTTTGATTAATCAGCTGAAAGATTTGTAATTTACTTTGTAAACGGTCGAATGAAAGTATTGCATTGTGTAAATTACAAAAAAATAAGGGCCAAGTAACCAGCGTCAGATATACCCTGGACCAAATAAAATACCCTATGTACAAAACTTATAATTACGATTTTTTGCTCAGTTACAATCTAAATTTTCCACGAAACGAATTCTTATCTTTTATTAATGATAAAGAGAGAATGTTTTTGGAGTAAACGAATGAATTTTTCCCGAAAATTTGCTTAGTTTATTTAAAAAAAAACACAAAAAACACTCTTTGACGCTACTTGTGTTGTTGATTTAAAATGGTTAATGTGGTTTAATCCCTCGACGATCTGAGTATTATAAAGTATGCACTATTCCTCACCAACCGGCCGAAAGACCGACGTTGCGAAGAAAACTGCGGCGAACTCGATTCAAATTCCTCCGACTCCTCACCGACTTGTGCGACGAACAGAAACGATTCATGGCCTTCTACAACTCAGTACAGGCGAGTTGGTTTCTGTTTGGTTTTTTAAATATCTTTGCAAATAGTGGAAGATGTGTGGATTGGATTATAATTGCCATAACCGCACCTGTGCCTGGTTAGGATAACTAACTAGGTGCTTGACCGGGAAAAATTTCTGTAGCGTTTTGTGCGATAAAGGTGTATGCATTTTTTTAAAAATTCTCGAATAAAATTTTTGTATGCCAATTTTGACGACTTCACTTACGATTTCTTGTTTCCTAATAATTTTACAAAGTTAAAGGAATCCTTTATCATTCATTTAATTGTATAATATTTTAAGTATTCATCTTTATTTAAATATTGTAACGAAACTAGATTTAAAAAAAATGTCTTGTCGTTCTATTCCGGTTTGATAAACGCCTAAAAACAAACACTCACCATAAAGTCAATTCTCAGTCAGTTGTATGTCTTGTTTATTCCCGCAACAAAAATAATTTTGGAATAAACTAAAAAAATGGTTAGGAGTTTAGCTAAACGTTGTCCATACGCCTGTTTTTTTCCATGTAAATAATTTTTCTTTCCGAAGGTTTTCCAATATAAACAGATAACAAAAAATGTGTTATTTTTAGGCAGGCTTTATTTGCTTCTACGCAGGACAGCTTTTAGACATGGAACGTTCACTTCTATTGGATATTTTTCGTCACGAAGACTGCTGGTATTTTAAATCTACAGTCAGATAGTCGAAAAAATGTTATATTAACAGTAAAGATGATATAAAAGTTCAATTCGAACTAGGGTTACCAAAAAAATATTTTTTTCACAAAATGTATTATCCAAGAGCATAACACATAATTTTTTTTGCCAAAACTATTTAAGAAAGCACGCACGCATTCGATTTTACTAGCAGAAATTCGACCTGTTTTGCTATTTCGCACGCGAAGTAGTACCGTACAACCGTACAATGCATAGATAAACACGGTCACCAGAACTAGGGCAGTTTACTCCAGGTAAATGAGATTGCAAAATCTAGGAAGGGAGGTCTTGGCACCTGGAGTG
>JASAMX010014490.1:0-16197 GCA_030248175.1 Microlaimidae sp. YZB2_3 | reverse complement strand
CTCTTGGTTTAACTACGTGTATCTGAATAAGTGATTCATTGAGACTTGGGCTCCTAATCTTGATACCTGGGTCACAACAAGCTAATTGCATCTAATAAAAGTTTACAACGTTGACCTTTCGTAAATGTAGTATCGTATATAACTATACCATTTAATAATTAAACTTCATATGTGTTAATACTAATAATAGCTAAACATTTTTTAAAATTTGAATTAATTATTCGTTTTTAATTTAAAAATTTTGCTTCCAAAATATTGATTATAAAATGTTTTCGATGTCACTCTTTCTAAATGAGCATCTCAATAAAAGTTAAGTAAATACCACCAAACATTTTATATTTTATCAAAATTATTTAAGAAATATGTATTAATTTTAGTATGTTCAAAATCTATCCTTTTATAATAATCATTATTTAACCAAAAACGGTTAATTCTGGCCAATTTTTATTCTTTTTTTTTAGGAAACAGTTTGTACTAAAAGTATATATAGCAATTAACGAACAAGTTGGGATTTCGGTGTTGTTTGAGTAAGATTTTATGCCAGAACAAAGTAGGCCAACAGCTGAACACAAAAAAATTGAAAAAATGAGTGATATGTCCTTCTCATAATGAACGATGTGCATGGCATATCCCTTTTAAACTAGTAGGAATGTTCTTTGTTCAATTTTCATTAATGCGCGCACCAAGACCTTTTTGTTTTAAAAAGTTTTTTAAAAATTTTTTCACCGCCACGTGTCACCGGACCGCCAGGCCTTGACTATGGATATTTTCGTTTTTGTTATTTAAAAGCGTGTACAGTCCTTGTAACTTTAGAAGTCCATGGTAAATTATTCCCAACAAAAAGGTAAATATTCCAACTAAGAAGTATTTCCAACAGTTTGTGGAAAGTCCCGACCAATTGGAGAATTTTAGACTGCGAAAAACACCCGTTATTTTTTGGTCAATTAACAGTATAATTAATAAAAATATAGCATTAAATACGAAAACTTTTTGGATGTGATTTTTGTCGGTCATTTTGAAAGACAAGTTTATTTATATATTGAATAAACAATCTATTGAACCTTTGTGAGCCTAAGCAAAAGCCAAAAATCAAGCAAAATTTTTATCATGGTTAAAATTTTATTAAATTCTTTATTAGAAAAACTAAAATACCTAAGCCTAAGAAAAACCTAAAAATAAAAATCAAGCAAAATTGTATTATGGTAAATTTGTCTTAATAATGCTTTTTTAAACTGAAGAGTAAAAACTTTATTTTTCCTAAGCCTAAGCAAAACCCAAAAATGAGAAAAAAAAATTCTCGTCGTTGGAACTCTGCCATTTTGAAAGTACGTTTTCAAAATTTAGTAATCTGCAATTTGTTTCATTCATTAATCGCGTTATTTTATTTCGCTTGTTTTTATAATTATCGTGTTTAACACCGGTTTTGCAAACGTATTTCTAATATTAAATATTCAGAAGACGTCGATTGGTTGGGACTTTCCTAGTAGGACTTTGCCCGATACCAATTTGAACGGTATCAGGCAAAGCCCTAACTCAAAGTCCCAACGTAGGAGTCAGATTTTGTCTGTTCCTAAAAAAGCTGATTAGTGTGGCAAATAAACCGAGCATTCATTAAATATAAATATTGCACTCATTGTAATTTTTAAATACAGGAAAATATTATCATGTTATTGTTTACGTTATGTTAGTAATATTGTGTGTGGCTTAATTTTCATTAGGCTTGTTTAGGTTCATAGATGAAAAGTGGGAAAAGAGGGGAATAGGTGAGTTCATCTTGCTAGAATTTTGGCCCCGTGCCGTCCACCTTCAAAACTAATGAGTGAGGCCCCTCCCCTTCCTTGAATTTGATCTTTTTTTTTTTTTTTTTTCAAAATTAAGGGCGGGGGGAACCTTTTCCTCCTACTTCTAAGTGGGGGAGGGCATGAGTGGGCAGCCTCTTCAATTTTTGGCGGGGATGGGGGGTCAAATTAGGGAGGTGTCTGGCAAGACCCAAACTAAGAGGGAGGGGGTGTACCCAATATTTAAGCACTCCTTGAAATGGCATAAAACACATGGAGAGACACGCAAGACAAGCTTATAAATGCTTTAAAATTGTGTAAAATTAAAAATAGACCTTATTGCAACTTATAAATTTTATTTTTTAATTTTTTTAATAATAATGTGTTTATATATTCTTAAAATTGATTGGAGATCATAATTTTTAAAATAATTATGTAATAATAAAATAATATAATTATATTGATTTGATTGAGTAAAAATGTGAACTTTTTTAATCCATAATCTTATATTTAATTAAAGATTATATACATACATGGGCGTAGCCAGGGAGGTCTCAACCCCTTTTCAGGTAGGCAAAGAAAAAAAATTTGGAGTTCAAGGACCCCCATTTTAGGATTTGAGGATAGAAAGTTTCTGAGGTATAAAACAGTGGCGTGCAGAAAAGAATTTTATTGGGGGGGCGGTCTGGGGGGGGGGTAAATCTAACCCTGAGAAGAGGAATTAGGGTGGCAGGAGCCCCCAATAATGTAGGGGTTGGGGTTTTTATCCCTTTACATTTTGAACAAGTATTTGAAACCTTAAGTAAAAGGTTAATAATGTTCAATTAGATGTTGTCCTTTGAATAATAGGAGAAAAAATAGAAGTATATGACATGACAGTAATGAGGACCTGGCACAACAGAAAATTTATTTAGTCCTTTTATAACACTTAAAGATTTTCTGGGGAGAGGCAGAATCAGGTTGCCCATACAAATTAATAACAAGAAATGCAAAATTTTGGGGGCTGTGCCAGTTACATGTTCCCCTATGGGGGGAGGTGGAGGGAGTCAGTACTTTTTTTATGCTAAATTTTCTTCTAAAAATATGAGTTTTTAACACAAATTCATATTTTTACACCTTTTTTATAGAGGAATATTGCTTTTTATTCAATAAATTGTCGTATTCTTTTATAAAACTCAATTATTAAACCTTTAATGGTGTAAAAGTATTTTGCTTTGGGCATTGCTAGACCCCACCTGACAGGTGGGCAGCATAGGTGTTTTTGGTTAGGTCCGCTAGGGGGGTTCATTCAACCCCGGTTGGAAGAAGGCATACATTGGGTTATGTGGGGGTTAACCCCCAAATTCTGAAAAGGGGGTTAACCCCCTCCTCACTCAGAAGTGGGGGGAGAAACCCATCCCAATTTTGGAAAAATGAAGAAAAAAATGTCTAAAATGACTTCTAACTGCCTCCAAACTTAAGTTTTGAGTCAAAATAAATGTTTTAAACAGTAAAAAGCTCAAAAATGCTATAAAAAGGGCTTTTTGACCTAAAATTAGCGTTGGCCAAACCAAAACCACTGGCAACCATTTCAAGGGGGGTGCTCCCCCCCCGCCCAACCACTATCCTTATTTTTCCTTGTCTGACCGTTTTGAGGGGGGGGGGCGGCCCTGGTTACGTCCTGATAAAAAGTGACTGCTGAGCAAATCAAAACAAAATTTTTAGGTTTTTGGGGTTAATTGGGGTACTAAAATTATTTTATAGTTTGGCGCGGAGCAATTAGCTAGAAAATTTTGAATTTTTGAGTTGAAACCCCCAAATTTTCTGGTGACCATTGCAGAGAGGGGTAGGGCAGCCACCCTAAAGCACTGTGCTAATTTTTCCCTGTCTGACCGTTTTGGGGGGAGGGCAGCCCCGCCTCCCCACCCCTGGTTACGTCCTGCATGCAACAAACAAAAATATATAAATAAGTTAACAAAATAATAATAAAACTTAATTTTAAAAAAATTAAATATAATATTTATAAAAAAGTTAAAACAAATTAAATATTAAAATATTTAAAAGGTTAAAACATTTCAAAAATGTAAAAAATAAAATTTATAAAATAAAAACACATGACAAAGCCTGTAAGCAAACAAAAAGAACACATGTGATTGAACAAATATTCTGCATTTTGTGACACATAAGAAAGGCAATTAACAGTGAACTAACAGGCGACCCTTATTTGTGCACAAACAAAATTTACAATGGTAAAATTTTCAGAATTTATACAAAACCATAACTGTGTAGCGAATAAATTGTAACGCACAAAAAGCTAGATCAATGTAAGGCTATGACTCTTTAAGTATAACAAAATTAAATCTTTGATAAATTAAAAGTAAAGGCAAAAACAAACTGCCCCCTGTTTTATTGGAGGATTTGCCCCCCCCCACCCAAAAATGAAAAAGTACCCAAAAATTATGACGCCATTTTTTACCTATTTTGACGCCATCATTGCGAAAGTTTTGCAGTTTTTAGCCTATTTCAATGCAATTTTAGCTATTTTAGACCTATTTTTACTTTTTTTTCGCTTTTTTTGTTCCTTTTTTCCCTTTTCGTTTCTTTCCCCTCTGTTTGCCCCCCTCTCGCTTCAAAAAAGTTGCCCCCCGTGCCCTCCCCGTTTCGGAATTGCCCCCCCATTATAACCCCGGGGGGCAGTGCACAGGTCTGAATATATTATATATATAATATGGGTGTAGCCAAGATTTTGGAAAGGGGGGTCCAACCCTGAACAAAATTTTCGAAAGGGGTGGGTTCTGGTGGGTCCAAACCCTAAGCGTTAAAAAAGGACTAAAAAATTTTTCCGCACTATTAGGTATAAACACATATAAACAGGAATATATAAACACATTATTATTAAAAAAATAAAAAAATAAAATTTATAGGTTGCAATAAGGTCTTATTTTAATTTTACACAGTTTTAAAGCATTTATAAGCTTGTTTTACATTTTTTAAGCGTTTTAAGACCATATTAAGCGAGCGCGGAAATATTGGGTACACCCCCTCCCCTAAAAATTTAGGTCTTGCCAGAACCCCCCCCCCAAAATCCGAGGCTGCCCACCTATGGTACGGACCATACATGGGCACGGGGGGGGGGGGTTGGGGGGTTGAGCCCCCCCCCCCCAAAATTCTGAGAAGGGGGGTTTACGCCCCCCCCCCACTCAGAATTTGGGGGGTAGAAAAATTTAACCCCCCCCCCAATTTTGGAAAACTGAAGAAAAAAAATGTCTTTAAAATGATTTCTAACTGCCTCCAAACTTAAGTTTTGAGGTCAAAATGAATGTTTTAAGCAATAAAAAGCTCAAAAATGCAATAAAAAGGGCTTTTTGACCTAAAATTAGCATTTTTTACCTATTTTTCCTTCAAAATCGAAAAACGATATGGGTAAAATGCATCTCCCCAGGGGACCCCCCCCCCGGCCACAGCAGAAGTCAGGAAACAAAAAACGATCATGGGTATTTTAGTACTGGGACTCAGACCCCCAAATTTCGCGTTTCCTAATCGGGATTTTGAGGAGGTAACGCCCCCCCCCCCAACCACACAACAAAAACAGGCAAGCGCGTAATTTGGGGTTTGGGCCACCATACATGGGCACGGGGGGGGTTGGGGGGGGGTTAACCCCCCCAAATTCTGAGAAGGGGGTTTAACCCCCCCCCCCCACTCAGAAGTGGGGGGGGGGGAGAAAAGTTCCAACCCCCCCCCCCCAATTTTGGAAAAATGAAGAAAAAAAGTCTTTAAAATGGCTTCTAACTGCCCCAAACTTAAGTTTTGAGGTCAAAATGAATGTTTTAAGCAATAAAAAGCTCAAAAATGCAATAAAAAGGGCTTTTTGACCTAAAATTAGCGTTTTTTACCTATTTTTCCTTCAAAATCGAAAAACGATATGGGTAAAATGCACTCCAGAAAAAAAACGATATGGGTATTTTGCGTTTCTCGGATTTTAACCCCCCCCTAATTTGGGGTTTAACCCCCCCCCACTCCGGACCAACTTGCCCATGTATGGAGCCTCTGGTTTTGAAATCCCCCCCACTCCTGGAACATTAAGTACTTTTTTTTTTTTTTGTTTATTTTTTTAGAATAAAACTAATATGTTTATACTTGATTTTCTTCCAAACGTGAATTTTTAAAAAAATTCATGTTTTATCCCATGTAATTTTCTTCCAAAAACGTGAATTTTTAACATAAATTCATGTTTTATACCCTTTTTATACCTCAATATCGCTTTTTATTCAATAAAATGTAGTATTATCCTATAAAAAACTATTATTAAACCTTTAATGGTTTTAAAGTATTTTGCTTCGGAAATTGGATCCCACCTGACCTGCATAGATGAACACGGTCAAAAAGCTAGGGGGGTGTTTACCCCGGGTAAATGAAATTTCAAAATCTAGGAGGGGGGTCCTAGGGGGGGGGGTCGAACCCTCCCTAGCTTTCTAGGGGGGATCGACCCGGGGTGGAAGATTTCAAAACCTAGAGGGGGGTCAGGTGGGGTCTGATTTCCCAAACAAAATACTTTTAAACCATTAAATATTTAATAATAGTTTTTTTATAAGATAATACTACATTTTATTGAATAAAAAGCAATATTTAGGTATAAAAAGGGTATAAAAACATAAATTTGTGTTAAAAATTTACGTTTTTGCAATAAAATTTAGTATAAAAAAGTACTTAAATTTTCTCGAGAGGGGAGGGGGGTCAGATTTCAAAATCTAGAGGGGGGTCCAGGATTAAAAAATTTTAAAATTTGGGAGGAGGGGGGCCCTGAATTTTTTTCTAGGGGGGCCAAAATTTCGAGGGTGGGGGGGTGGACCCCACCCTACCTTGTTCATCTATGCTGGACCCCCTAGCTTTTAAAGGGCCATTCAATCGGAGTGGCTACCTCCTCCCTAGCTTTCCAGTCCATGCTCGTCTATGAGGGCGTCATTCCTTTGGGATAAACTTCAAAAAGACCCTTTTAGAAGTGGTATGATTTTAAAATATAGGCTAAAGAAAGAGAAATTAAAAATGCTAAAAAATGTTTTAAAATTTAAAATGGTTAAGAAAGGAATGGCTAAAAATAATTTCCACTTTTAATTTAGCGAATTTCTTAAACTGATTTTTGTGACGCGTTTGAGACCTGCAACAAAATGGATTAATCAAAAAATTAGACAAACGGTACAGGGATGTCTTTACTTATAAAAAAAATTTCACATAAATATCTTAAAATTCCACATTATTTTTCTCTTGGTTTTTTATTTCATTTTTTTGTTTGTTTAAACATAAAAATCTTACAATTCCACATGGTTTTTCTTTGCGTCCACATAATTTATTTAGTCTTACAGAGATTTGATGGCCAAAATCGCTGCGTATTTTAATATCTGAGATTTGATGCTGAACATAATTGTCACTAAAAACAAGATACTTAATATAATATTTAATCCAATGTTTTAATAAATATGTCATTTCTTTTATATTAAAAAATTGTCTTGCTAATTTTTGTTCTTAAACACCAATGACAGTCTAAACCAAAACTTCAAATTCAACATGGTGTTTTACGGTGTTAAATCCAGAGAGGATCTAAAAATTTTGAATTCCTCACTAATTAGTTACAAAAATCGGCTACCAGAAGGGAAAATGTCTATCTAAGCAATTCAATTATTATTATTATTATTATTATTCAATATTATCTGAGGAAAAAATCAATGAACTCTCATGAAAAAATTAACAATAATCAATAACATTAAACATTAATTTTTTAAAGCAACCTAAGCATAGATAAAAACGGTCAACAAAGCTAAGGGGGTCTTCACCCCGGGTAACTGACAATTCAAAATCCTATGGGGTTGGACTCCTCCTCTGGTTTCTAGGGGGGGTCAACCCGACCTGGGTGGAAAATTTTAAAACCTAGTGGGGGGTCAGGTAGCACAAATGGGCAGGGGGGTTGATGGGAGAGGGGGTTATACCCCTCCCCAAAAAAATCCCAATTACCGTCAACACCTCCCCCCTCTAAAATTTTGAGGTACCCTGGAGGAGGACACCTCGCTAACATTTGGGGGTTCTCAGTCAGTACTAAAAGGCTAACAATGAGGTACGTATTTGAGGAGTACCCAAAAAAAGATGTTTGGACGCCCCCTCTCAAATTTTAGGGGGGACAGAGGGGTCCACCCACCCCACCCCCCTAGAGCCAAAATTTGGAACCTCCCCTGGAAAAAATCCAGCGCCACTCCCCCCTCCTGCAAAGCTCCAAAAATTGGGCATTTTTGATTTTGGACTATATCTTTGGTAATCCTGGATGGAATACGACGTTTGATAGCTCAAATGAGAGCTAATTAGATGTAGATGACTGTCGTGAGCTTTTTATTTGTTATGATATTTTTATGTGAAATTGAGCGATTTATAAAAAATAAAATTGTTACTCATTTTTAGAACATGGGCATTTCATGATTACGCAATAAAATGGTTTAAAAATTAAAATGTCCTGGTAAAATTTAGTCTATTTTCCAATTTTCCATTTTTTTAAAAACTTATTTAATTAAGTAAAAAAACTACTTTTGTACAGTGAAACTTTTGTGACGCAACGCAATATTGTGAAAGCTTCAAAATGAGCTATCAAACATGAAAGTTGGGCCATACAGTGAAAAGTTACATTATAAAAACAAAAAAGTGCCAAAATTAAATGCACCACCCTATACTAACTTTATATTTGGTTTCTTCACTAAGATTTTGCCTTTTAGTTGCTATCTACTCTGCACTTAGTCTCGGTTTTGTAGTTGTTTTAAAGACTTAAGACTTTTAAAGTCTTTTTGTCTGCTCTTATAGTATACACTTTTTACAAGTTTTTATAATTTTTCAAGATTTTGTATTTTGTCATACTTAAAGAGTCATAGCCTTACATTGATCTAGCTTTTTGTGCGTTACAATTTATTTTGTTACACAGTTATGGTTTTGTAGAATCCTAAAAATTTTACCATTGTAAATTTTGTTTGGTGCACAAAATAAGGGTCGCCTGCTCAGTTCACTGTTAATTGCCTTTCTTATGTGTCACAAAATGCAGAATATTTGTTCAATCACATGTGTTCTTTCTGTTCGCTTACAGGCTTTGTCATGTGTTTTTATTTTATAAATTTTATTTTTTACATTTTTGAAATGTTTTAACCTTTTAAATATTTTAATATTTAATTTGTTTTAACTTTTTTATAAATATTATATTTAATTTTTTTAAAATTAAGTTTTATTATTATTTTGTTAACTTATTTATATATTTTTGTTTGTTGCATGCAGGGACGTAACCAGGGGGGTGGGGGAGGTGGGTAGCCGCCCTCCCCCCAAAACGGTCAGACAGGGGAAAAATTAAGGATAGTGGTTGGTCAGGGGGGCGGCCGGCCGCACCCCCTCCCCAAAATGGTCACCAGATAGTAAAATTTGGGGGTTTTCAGAGTCTAAAAATTCAAAATTTTCTAGCTAATTGCTCCGCGCCAAACTATAAAATAATTTTAGTACCCCAATTAACCCCAAAAACCTAAAAAATTTTGTTTTGATTTGCTCAGCAGTCACTTTTTATCAGGGACGTAACCAGGGGGGCCGCTCCCCCCCCCCCTCGAAACGGTCAGACAAGGGAAAAATAAGGATAGTGGTTGGGCGGGGGGGAGCCCCCCCCTTGAAATGGTTGCCAGTGGTTTTGGTTTGGCCAACGCTAATTTTAGGTCAAAAAGCCCTTTTTATAGCATTTTTGAGCTTTTTACTGTTTAAAACATTTATTTTGACTCCAAAACTTAAGTTTGGAGGCAGTTAGAAGTCATTTTAAAGACATTTTTTTCTTCATTTTTCCAAAATTGGGGGATTAACTTTTCTCCCCCCCACTTCTGAGTGAGGAGGGGGTTAAACCCCCTTTTCAGAATTTGGGGGGTTAACCCCCACACAACCCAATGTATGCCTTCTTCCAACCGGGGTTGAATGAACCCCCCTAGCGGACCTAACCAAAAACACCTATGCTGCCCACCTGTCAGGTGGGGTCTAGCAATGCCCAAAGCAAAATACTTTTACACCATTAAAGGTTTAATAATTGGTTTTATAAAATAATACTACAATTTATTGAATAAAAAGCAATATTCCTCTATAAAAAAGGTGTAAAAATATGAATTTGTGTTAAAAACTCATATTTTTAGAAGAAAATTTAGCATAAAAAAGTACTTACTCCCTCCACCTCCCCCCATAGGTGAGCAGGAGGGGTTGGGGGGTTATACTCCCCCCCAAAATTTTGGATTTTGCTGACACCCCCCCCCCTTAAATTTGGGGTACCCGGAGAAACCCCCCCCGCCAAATTCGCCTCCAGGAGAAAAATTTTTAAGCGTTATAAAAGGACTAAAAAAATTTTCCGCGCTTTGCGCGGAGTGTTTATTACCTTGTTTATGTCATATACTTCATTTTTTCTCCTATTATTCAACAAACATTAATTGAACATTATTAACCTTTTATTAACGTTTTAAACACCTGTTTCAAATGTAAAGGGATAAAAAACCTTAAAAACCCCTATTATTGGGGGGCTCCCGCCCCCCAGACCCCAGTTCAGGGTTAGTATTTACCCCCCCCCCCAGACCGCCCCCCCAAATAAAATTCTGGGCACGCCACTGTTTTAGACCCCCCAAGTTTTTATCCTTGGCAACCCAAAACGGGGGTCGAACTCCAAATTTTTTTCTTTGCCGACCCGAAAGGGGGGTCTAGACCCTCCTGGCTACGCCCATGTATGTATATAATCTTTAATTAAATATAAGATTATGGATTAAAAAGTTTGTGATACTTCACTTTATAATGAAGTCAATATAATTACTATTCTATTATTACATAATTATTTTAAAAAATTATGATTTCTAATCGAATTCTAAGAATATATAAACACATTATTATTAAAAAAATTAAAAAATAAAATTTATAAGTTGCAATAAGGTCTTATTTTAATTTTACACAATTTTAAAGCATTTATAAGCTTGTCTTACGTTTTTTACGCGTTTTACGCCCATTTTAAGGCAGCGCTGAAATATTGGGTACACCCCCTCCCTCAAAATTTGGGTCTTGCCAGACACCTCCCTAAAATTTGACCCCCCATCCCCGCCAAAAAATCCAAGAGGCTGCCCACCTATGCCTCCCCCCACTTAGAAGTAGGAGGAAAAGGTTCCCCCGCCCCTTAATTTTGAAAAAATGAAGAAAAAATTTAAATTTGGAGGAAGGGGAGGGGCCTCACTCAATTACTTTTGAAGGTGGGATGGGGCATGGGGCCAAAATTTTGAGGCTAGGAGAGTGGACCCCACCCTATTCCCCTCTTTTCCCATTTTCATCTATGAACCTAAGCAAACCCTTAAATTAAGCCACAGACAATATTACTAACATAACGTAACAATAACATGATAAATATTTTCCTGTATTTAAAAATTACAATGAGTGCAATATTCACAATTTAACTAATGCTTGGTTTTATTTTGCGACACTAATCAGCTTTTTAGGAACAGACAGAAAATTCCTGACAAGATTTCCTACGTTGGGACTTTCCTCAGTTAGGACTTTGCCTGATACCGTTCAAATTGGTATCGGGCAAAGTCCCAACTGAGGAAAGTCCCAACCAATCGACGAATCTCCCAACAGTTCAAATATTAGAAATACGTTTGCAAAACCGGTGTTAAACACGATAATTATAAAAACAAGCGAAAATAAATAAATGCATTAAATGAATGATAAATGGAATTATGCAATTTTGTAAACGTACTTTCAAAAATGCAAGTTTCCACCCCAATGAGAATTTTTTTTTGATTTTTGGGTTTTGCTTAGGCTTAGGAAAAAATAAAGTTTTTACTCTTCAGTTTAAAAAGCATCATTAAATACAAATTTACCATAATACAATTTTGCTTGATTTTTGATTTTTAGGTTTTTCTTAGGCTTAGGCACTCAGTTTTTTGAATAAAGAATTTAATAAAAGTTTACCATGATAAAAATTTTGCTTGATTTTTGGCTTTTGCTTAGGCTTAGATAAAAAAGGTTTTCAATAGATTGTTTTATTCGAAAAATAGGAGTTTGTTTTTTTTTTTTTTTTTTGGTTTTTGTGTTTTTTTTTCTCTTTTTCTGTCAAAAAATAGGTGATATTTTCGGAGATTGATCCTTTTTGTTGGGAGATTGCTCGGAACCATGGACTTCTAAAGTTAGAAGGACTGGACACGCTTTTTAAAAACAAAAACGAAAATATCCATAGTCAGGGCCTGCCGTCCGGTGACATGTGGCGGCGCAAAGATTCAAAACTTTGGAAAACAAAAAAAAACTCGGTGCGCGCATTAATGTAAATTGAACAAAGAACATTGAAATTAGTTTAAATGGGATATGCCATGCACATCGTTCATTATGAGAAGGACATATCACTCTTTTTTTTCTTTTTTTTTGTGTTCAGCTGCTGGCCTACTTTGTTTTGGCATAAAATCTTATTGAAACAACTCTAAAAAGTCGAACTTGTTTGTTAATTGCTATATATACTTTTAGTACAAACTGTTTCCAAAAAAAAAGAATAAAAATTGGCCAGAATTAACCGTTTTTGGTTAAATAATGATTATTATAAAGGAAAAATTTTGAATATTTACTGTAATTCATAAATATTTTTTTGCAAATTTTGATAAAATATAAAATGTCCTGTGGTATTAATCTAACTTTTATTGAGATGCTGATTAGAATAGTGACATCCAAAACATTTTATAATCAATATTTGAAATAAAAATTTCCAACCAAAGTCGTATAATTATACTCAAATTTTATAAAAAAACGTTGAAGCCTACTTATTAGTATTAACACATATGTGTCTAATTATTAAATGGTATAGTTAAATGATACTACATTTACTAAAAAGGTTAATTTTGTAAACTTTTATTGTAATATATGCAATCAGCTTGTTGTGACCCAGGTATCAAGATTAGGTACCCAAGTCCCATACGTGTACCAATTATCGATTTGATGAATCCACTAGTAAAATATGTATATAAAAGATTTTTTACCCTAAATAGGAGACGTAGACCTTAATTTTGAAGTTATTTTTGGAACTTACACTTTACGCAAAGTTTTATAAACCCATTTATGACCAATAATTGCCTATTTTTGGCATGTGGTGGTTCTGCTGCTGCCAAGTTTTCTAATTGCTAAATAAAATTTTGTTTCTAAATTTTCATCACCCCCTGCCCGTTTTTCTAGTTTAATCTAATTAAAAGGTTTATTTATTCTATATTTAGTTAAAAACTTTTTTATTGTTTAATTTCAACGTAGGAAGTGGCTGCCATCGCTCCCTAAGGTGTTATGCTACCCAAATTTTTAAAATGTAAAATTTTGGTTCAAATTTTCATCACCCCTGCCCATTATTCTAGTTTTAATTCAATTAAAAACGTTTATTTATTCTATATTTAGTTAAAAACTGTTTTTTATTGTTAAATTTCAACCTAAAAAGTGGCTGCCACTGCCCCCTAAGGTGTTATGCTGCCCAAATTTTTAAAATGCAAAATTTTGTTTCAAATTTTCATCACACCCCGCCCTTTTTTCTGGTTTTAATTCAATTAAAAAGTTTATTTATTCTATATTTAGTTAAAAATTGTTTTTATTATTAAATTTCAACCTGAAAAGTGGCTGCCACTGCATCCTAAGGTGTTATGCTGCCCAAATTTTTAAAATGCAAAATTTTGTTTCAAATTTTCATCACCCCCCGCCCTTTTTTCTGGTTTTAATTCAATTAAAAAGTTTATTTATTCTATATTTAGTTAAAAACTGTTTTTATTATTAAATTTCAACCTGAAAAGTGGCTGCCACTGCCCCCTAAGGTGTTATGCTGCCCAAATGTTTAAAATGCAAAATTTTGTTTTAAATTTTCATCACCCCCTGCCCCTTTTTCTGGTTTTAATTCAATTAAAAAGTTTATTTATTCTATATTTAGTTAAAAACTGTTTTTATTATTAAATTTCAACCTGAAAAGTGGCTGCCACTGCCCCCTAAGGTGTTATGCTGCCCAAATTTTTAAAATGCAAAATTTTGTTTCAAATTTTCATCACCCCCCGCCCCTTTTTCTGGTTTTAATTCAATTAAAAAGTTTATTTATTCTATATTTAGTTAAAAACTGTTTTTATTATTAAATTTCAACCTAAAAAGTGGCTGCCACTGCCCCCTAAGGTGTTATGCTGCCCAAATTTTTAAAATGCAAAATTTTTTTTCAAATTTTCATCACCCCCCGCCCCTTTTTCTGGTTTTAATTCAATTAAAAAGTTTATTTATTCTATATTTAGTTAAAAACTGTTTTTATAATTCAATTTTAACCTGAAAAGTGGCTGCCACTGCCCCCTAAGGTGTTATGCTGCCCAAATGTTTAAAATGCAAAATTTTGTTTTAAATTTTCATCACCCCCTGCCCCTTTTTCTGGTTTTAATTCAATTAAAAAGTTTATTTATTCTATATTTAGTTAAAAACTGTTTTTATTATTAAATTTCAACCTAAAAAGTGGCTGCCACTGCCCCCTAAGGTGTTATGCTGCCCAAATTTTTAAAATGCAAATTTTTTTTCAAATTTTCATCACCCCCGCCCCTTTTTCTGGTTTTATTTCAATTAAAAAGTTTATTTATTCTATATTTAGTTAAAAACTGTTTTTATAATTCAATTTTAACCTGAAAAGTGGCTGCCACTGCCCCCTAAGGTGTTATGCTGCCCAAATGTTTAAAATGCAAAATTTTGTTTTAAATTTTCATCACCCCCTGCCCCTTTTTCTGGTTTTAATTCAATTAAAAAGTTTATTTATTCTATATTTAGTTAAAAACTGTTTTTATAATTCAATTTTAACCTGAAAAGTGGCTGCCACTGCCCCCTAAGGTGTTATGCTGCCCAAATTTTTAAAATGCAAAATTTTGTTTCAGTTTTCCCCCCCTTTCTTTTTTCTGGTTTAGTTCCAATAAAAAGTTTATTTATTGTATATTTAGTTAAAAAATGTTTTTAACTTTTCAGATATTGCATGTCCACAACTCACTTGATTCAAAATTGACTACATTTTGATTGTGAGTGGGGTTTGTGGAGTATGGCATCCAGCTAGGTTTGAGGCAATTGAAATGAATCCATTTTGCCGTTTTCCTGTGATTGTTATTAGGTTTAATTAAAGCCGTTACACCTTCTATTGTTTTTGCCCTGTAAGGGCCATACTAATTGTGGGTAAACTTTAAAGCGTCTTAATGCTTTGTTTGTGGTTGTTGAAGGAATAAGGGCTATTGTGTGAGTGCGGTGCTTTCTATCGTCTCTCCCCTAGTAGGGTAGACCCCCTTTTGAGGTTCTTGAAAATAAAATCAACAAACGAAATTTAAATTTAAAATCAGCACCCCAGAAAACCTTTTGTTGATATTTTTGGGGTGGTTGGGATTAAAATGGGGGTGGGAAATTTGGTGCCCCCCAATTGAGTAACCCCCCTTTTTAAGGTTCTTCAATATAAAATCAACAAACAAAATTTATATTTAAAATCAGCACCCCAGAAAACCCGTTGTTGATATTTTTGGGGTGGTTGGGATTAAAATGAGGGCTATTCAGGGAGTTTGGTGCTCCCCCCAATTGAGTAAACTCCCCTTTTGAAATTCTTGACTATAAAATCAACAAACGAAATTTATATTTAAAATCAGCACCCCAGAAAACCTTTGTTGATATTTTTGGGGTGGTTGGGATTAAAATGGGGGCTATTTGGGGAGTTTAGTGCTCCCCCCCCAATTGAGTAAACTCCCCTTTTGAAATTCTTGACTATAAAATCAACAAACGAAATTTATATTTAATAGCAGCACCCCAAAAACCCCTTTGTTGATATTTTTGGGGTGGTTGGGAGTAAAATGGGGGTGGGAAATTTGGTGCCCCCCCAATTGAGTAACCCCCCCTTTTTTAAGGTTCTTCAATATAAAATCAACAAACGAAATTTATATTTAAAATCAGCACCCCAGAAAACCCGTTGTTGATATTTTTGGGGTGGTTGGGATTAAAATGAGGGCTATTCAGGGAGTTTGGTGCTCCCCCCCCAATTGAGTAAACTCCCCTTTTGAAATTCTTGACTATAAAATCAACAAACGAAATTTATATTTAAAATCAGCACCCCAGAAAACCTTTGTTGATATTTTTGGGGTGGTTGGGATTAAAATGGGGGCTATTTGGGGAGTTTGGTGCTCCCCCCCCAATTGAGTAAACTCCCCTTTTGAAATTCTTGACTATAAAATCAACAAACGAAATTTATATTTAATAGCAGCACCCCAAAAACCCCTTTGTTGATATTTTTGGGGTGGTTGGGAGTAAAATGGGGGTGGGAAATTTGGTGCCCCCCCAATTGAGTAACCCCCCCTTTTTTAAGGTTCTTCAATATAAAATCAACAAACGAAATTTATATTTAAAATCAGCACCC
>JASAMX010014489.1:0-17738 GCA_030248175.1 Microlaimidae sp. YZB2_3 | reverse complement strand
GTATTCCCATGATGCGTCCCAAAAGGCTATCAATATACCCTAATGTAAAATACACTTATAAAAAAGGCATATTATACCCTAAATCGGACTTGAGACTTGATTTTTTTGTGGTTATTTTTGGGTTCGAACTTTGATCTAGAAGCTCACAAGCCGATTTAGATCCCTAAAAATTGCCCTATTTTCGATGTACAATTTATGTTATTAAGAAATTTTTTTTATTAAGCCTTTAATCAAATTAGGTATTATTTTTTTCTTATTACCAAGCGTCCGACAGTTACAAATATATTTCATTTTTTTTCATGCAAAAACAATGGATTTTTATAGCAACCGTTCAAAAATACCCATAAAATTCAGTCTAAAAATTCACATTTTTGAAAAACAAAAATTCAATAAAAATCCAATTAGATCATATTTTTTGATTTTTACGTTTCGCTGAGCCTTGGGAACAATGAATCGAAAAACTAAGTTTAAATTAGCGTTTAAAGCCAAAAAAATTTTGTTGTCCATGGTTCGTGGTTCGGATGTAATTTTTGAATTTTTTAATTTTTTTGAAAAAAAGTTCAAATTTGAGACTTCTAGCATTGTCAAAACATAATTTTTAATATAATTTGTGTGTTCTACAATTTTCTCACGAACATCCTATTGCATATGCTGAAAAAGGTTATTTTTTGGGTACACATTTGTTCATAACTTTTTTCGATAAGACCGAATCTTAAAATCAACCATCAAAACTGAATCCTGCGCGTCTGATTCAGCGCAACAAAGATGTTTTATTTTGTGTATTTTACTTTAGAATAATAGGTCAAATCGAATTTTTTAAATGTGTTTGTTTTTAATTTTTTGATACGACTCGAATTTGCGAGAAAATGTTTTCTCATAACTATTTTTGACGGTACGATCACGATAATCTTGATATTTTGTTTTGTCTCAAACATACAAATTTCCTTTTTAAAAACTAGTTTGAAAATTACAATTACATAAAGGAAATATATTTTTATTGTATTTGTGTTGAATAATTTTCATATTTATTTTTGCGGTCTATAATAATATATTTAATAATATTTGTTGTGTCGGACGACGATGAGCTGAGGTGTTCGGTTCAAAAAAATTTAGTTTAGCCTATCACTGCATATTAATTACCGACATAGTCATTGCGCTGTCTATTTTAGTAAAATTTGTAGCTCGCATTTTAGGTTTCGCTTAGGGCAAGTAAAAAAGGAAATTATTTTATCGAAATCAAAATGCTGAATAATCAATTTTTAAACTTGAGCCGATTTTAGTCGCACCTCTGTTGGAATTTTTTGATAATCTAACTTACGCCCAACAGGAGAAAGTGACTTTTTTGTTTTGTTAATAAATTAATCCTACAAAATATATAAGAACTTTTTTTTAAAGTAATGAAAATTTCCATTTTGCGCCATATATAAATGTGCAGCAGTAAAATCAATATGTATAATGGGGAATAAATGTAATACCCCCTGTATTTAAGATAAGATAAGATAAGTTTATTTTTAGTAAAAAAAGATATCACAAAAAAACAGTTACAAAATGAATATGGGACCCAGTCTGGGCTACAAAATACAAATAGCTAGCATAGTTTTTGCCAAAAACACCTATCACAAGGAAGTCTGGCTATGCTACCAGAAAACAGGAAGAGCTCCAACTTTAAAGCTCTTTATTCAGTCATTCATAAAAGAAAATACTAATCGTTTTACATTTTCAAAATTTTTTTCTTAAAATTATAGATTTTTTTGGAACAAACTTGCATTTTATTCAAAAAATTTTTCCATTTTGATATGACTCATCGAAAAAGCTATACTTTCTATGTGATAGTTTGTATTTTTAATTTTTTTTGAAGGAAAAATTTGGTTTCATTAGTATTGAAGTAAAGTAGTTATTAAAGTAGTTAATAGAAACTAAGTAGTATTAAAGTAGTTAATAGAAGAAAATAAACTAGGAGGGGTGGGGGCCCCAAATTTTTCCTAGGAGGATGGGGTCCAAATTTTTGGCCTAAAGGGAAATTAAAACCTATTTGTTCCCTCCAAAAAAAAATCTACTCGGTAGACCAGTTTGAAATTTGATAGGGGGGTCCGGTTTGGGCAAAACAAAGTCAAATCAAATCATTTATTAGTTTCAACACTAAATTGGAATTTCATAACTAAGAGTACTGTATGTCAAAATGTCTCTAGGTTTATTGGCTATTGCCCCCCGTCCATCCGCCCCCCCCCCGCCAAAAAATGAAAAAGTACCCTAAAATATGACGCCATTTTTGACTTATGATGACGCCATCATCGCGAATTTTTTGCAGTTTTTAGCCTATTTCAATGTATTTTAAGCCGATTTAGACCTAATTTTTACTTATTTCCGCTTTTTTGTCCTTTTTTCCCTTTTCCCTTCTTTTTTTTCTTTTTTTCTCCTTTCTTTCTTTTCCTTCCCCGCCCCGCCCCTCTCTGTTTCATCCTTGTTCCCCAGCTCGCCCCCCGTGCCCCCCCCCCGTTTTGGAATTGCCCCCCCCTTTCTTCCCCGGGGGGGGCGGGCAGTGCACAGGTCTGAAAAGTAGTAGGCTATTTATGAAATAAAAAGTGTACAAAATTACTGTTTTTTAGCTAGAAAAACCGTGTTTGTGACAGTAAATTTTAACCTAAATTTTATTAAATTTGTTGGAAGGAACGGGAAGGGGTCAATTTAGAATTCCAATTCTTGAGGGAGGTGGCAGACCTGTGCATGCCCCGGGCTTAAAAGAAAAAAACGGGGGTGGGCAATTCCAAAATGGGGGCACGGGGGGCAACTTTTTTGAAACGGGGGGGGCAAGCAGGGGGGAAAAGAAAAAAGAGAAACAAGAAGAAGAAAGAGGGGAAAAGGGGAAAAAGAACAAAAAAGCGAAAAGTAAAGTAAAAATAGATCTAAAATGGCTTAAAATACATTGAAATAGAATAGGCTAAAAACTGCAAAAAATTCGCGATGATGGCGTCATCGTAGGTCAAAAGATGGCGTCATAATTCCAGGGTACTTCTTTCATTTGTTTGCGCGGGGGGGGGGCAACTAAAACGGGGGGAAGTCCAATACGGCGGAGGGGATTTCCAGACCGTGCACAGACTCTGTTTTAAGCATATTAAGTTTATTGAATTGAGTTTTTTATTTTGGGGTCCACCCACCCCCCCCCCTCCTTCCAAAATCTTTAAATTTTTACACCCCACCCCACCTGTGCACGTCTGAAATATGCCCCCCCCGCTTTATTGGAGGATTTGCCCCTCCCGCCAAAAAGTGAAAAACTACCCTAAAATCATCGCGCCATTTTTACCTATAATGACGCCATCATCGCGAATTCTTTGCAGGTTTTAGCCTATTTCAATGCATATTTAGCCATTTTAGATCTATTTTTACCTTATTTTCGCTTTTCCTTTTTGTTCTTTTTTTCCCTTTTCCCTCTTTTTCTCCTTTTTTCTCTTTTCCCTTGCATGCCCCCCCCCCCCCCCGTTTCAAAAAAAGTTGCCCTCCGTGCCCCCCCCCCATTTTGGTGTCCCCCCCCCCTTTTTAACCCCCGGGGGGCAGTGCACAGGTCTGCCACCTCCCTCAAGAATTGGACTTCTAAATTGACCCCTTCCCCCTTCCTTCCAAGACAAATTTTGGGTATTAATTTAGGTTAAAATTTACTGTCACAAACACGGTTTTTTAGTAAAAAACAGTAATTTTGTACACTTTTTATTCATAAATAGCCTACTACTTTCAGACCTGTGCACTGCCCCCCGGGTTCCGGTTAAAAACGGGGGAGAGGGGCATGGCAAAACGGGGGGGGGGGGGACGGGGGGCAACTTTTTTGAAACGGGGGGACAATAAAACGGGGGGGGCAAGCAGAGGAGAAAGAAAAAAAAGAAAAAAAGGAGATAAAAGAGAAAAAAAGGGAAGGGGAAAAGGGAAAAAAGGGACAAAAAAGCGGAAATGCAAGAGAAAAAGTAGGTCTTAAAATGGCTTAAAATACATTGAAATAGGCTAAAAACTGCAAAAAATTCGCGATGATGGCGTCATTATAAGTCAAAAACGTGGTGTCATATTTTTAGGGTACTTTTTCATTTATTGGCGGGGGGGGGAAATAAAACGGGGGAGGGCAAACCTCCAATAAAACGGGGAGCATTTCAGACCGTCACAGTATGCTACTTTAGTATATAAAATTCCAATTTAGTGCTAAAAGACTTTAATAAATGATTTAATTTGAGTTTTTTTTTGGGAACCGGACCCCTCTGATCCCCCTCTGGATTTCAAACTGGTCTACCCATAGATTTTTTTTTGGAGGGACAGATAGGTTTAACCCCCTTAGGGCCAAAATTTTGGACCCCATCCTCCTAGGAAAAATTTAGGGGCCCCACCCCTCCTAGTTTACTTTACTTTCTATTAACTACTTTAATAACTACTTTAGTTTCTATTAACTACTTTAATAACTACTTTACTTTCAATACTAATGAAACCAGATGACATTCAAAAAAATTAAAATACAACATAGCAGAGTTAACTGTAGAAAGTATAGCTTTTTCAATAGAGTAGTATCAAAATGGAATTCTTTGAATAAAATGCAAGTTTGTTCCAAAAAAATCTATAATTTTAAAAAATCTTTGAAAATGTAAAACAATTAGTATTTCTTTTATAAATGACTGAATAAAGAGCTTTAAAAGTAAAGCCTTTAGTCATTTTTTTCTGGTAAGCATAGCCAGGACTTCCTTTGTGATAGGTGTTTTTTCTCTGCTTAAATTTTTATGCTATATTTGTATTTTTGTAGCCCAACTGGGTTGCATATTCATTTTGTATTAACTGTTTTTTTGTGATATCTTTTTTTTACTAAAAATAAACTTATCTTATCTTATCTTAAATATGCAAGAGTATTACATTTATTCCCATTATACATCTGATTTTACTGCTGCACGTTTATATATGGCGCAATGAAAATTTAGGATTATTTTAAAAAGTTCTTATATCATTTTGTCAGATTTAATTTATTAACAAAACAAAAAAGTCACTTTCTCCTGTTGGGCATTAAGTTAGTATCAAAAAATTCAACAGAGGTGCGACTAAAATCGGCTCAAAATTTAGAAAATTTGATTATTAGCATTTGATTTCAATGAAGCTGATCACCGATAGTTCAAGCCAAACTTAATGATTATTAACAATAAACCATGGGGAATAAAAACTTACCTTTTTTACTTGCCCTAAGCGAAACCTAAATCAAGCTAAACTTTACTAAATCAACAGCGCAATGACTATGTCGGTAATTAATATGCAGTGATCAAAGGCTGAGGATCAAATTTTTGAACCGAACACCTCAGCTCAGGGTCGGTTCGTCCAACACAACAAATATTATTAAATATATTATTATGAGTCACAAAAATCAATCTGAAAATTCTAAAGCACAAATACTAATAAAAACATATTTCTTATGTAATTGTAATTTTCAACTTTGAGTTTTAAAAAGGAAACAAGACCATTGCTACTACAATGTTTGAGACAAAACAAAATAAAATATCAAGATTATCGTGATCGCTAACGCCGTCAAAAATAGTTATAGAAAAACGTTTTCTCGGCAAATAGAGATCATATCAAAAAATTAAACGGTACGATTCCCATACGCGTCCAAAAATTCGATTTGACCTATTATTCTAAAGTAAAATACACAAATAAAACATCTTTGTACACTAAATCAGACACGCAGATTTCGTTTTGATGGTTAATTTTAAGATTCGGCCTTATCGAAAAGAGTTATGAACAAATGTGTACCCAAAAAATAACCTTTTTCAGCATATGCAATTTAGGATGTTCTTAAAAAAAATTGTAAACACACAAATTATATTAAAAACTATGTTTTAACAATGCTAGAAGTCTGAGGAACTTTTTCAAAAAAATTAAAAATTCAAAAATTACATGGACCACCAAACACATGGACAACAAAATTTTTTTGGCTTTAAACGCTAATTTAAACTTAGTTTTTTACCGATTTATTGTTCCCAAGGCTAAGCAAAACGTAAAAATCAAAAAAATTGTGATATAATTGATTTTTATTAAAATAAGTTGTTTTTCAAAAATGTGAATTTTTTTACAACTAAAATTTTATGGGTATTTGAACGGTTATTATAAAAAATTGGTTGTTAACATGAAAAAAATAAAAGTATATTTGTAACTGTCAGACACTTGGTAATACGAAAAAATAATATTAATTTGATTAAAGGCTTAATAAAAAAATTTCTTAATAACTTAAATTGTACATGCCAAAATAGGACAATTTTTGGGTATAAATCTGCTTATAATTCCTAATGAAAAACTCAAATCTCAAAAATAACCACAAAAATCAAATCTACAATTTAGGGTATTTTTTTACGATGTTTTATAAGTGTATTTTACTTTAGGGTCGGTCAAATCGAATTTTGGGACTTGTATGGAAACTCTACCAAATTCAACATCAGAGTGCACACTTCTTCAAAAATTTACTTACGTCTTTTGAACATTAATTTTATAGAAAACTCGTCTTATTAGATGCGATTATAATAAACGCCTTTTCAAAAGACAAATTTTTCCTGTTTTTAACTAAAACAATGTATTAAAAACTTTTTTTACCTAAACCTAAGCAAAAGCCAAAAACCAAGCAAAATTTTTATCACGATAAATTTTTATTAAATGATTTATTCAAAAAACTTAGAACCTAAGCCTAAACAAAACCTAAAAATCAAGCAAAACTTTATTATGGTAATCATGGTAATTTAATGCTTTTTGAACTGAAGAGGGGAGAGAATAAAACCCGGGCGAAAAGTCCCGGGCAGCCGGGAGGCTGGGCAATAGCAGGGGATATAACCCGGGTGGTTTAAAAAAATCGTATTTAAATGTACACTTGATCAGAAATTAAGTTATAAAACTGAAGTTTAGTTGTTTTACTACATTTGGGCCAAATTTTATGGATAAAACTTTTTATTTCAGCGAAAATTAAATAAAAATATTTTTATGGCATTGTGCCAATGGCATCTGAAAGTATAAAACCCGGGCGAAGGTGATCTTTAGAAACGGTGGGACATCGCGAGGATAAAAACCGGGCGGTCAATCTTTTTTATTCTAAAAAATTTATTGAACAATAAACACAGCTGAATTAATCGTTTGCGAATTCGTTGAGGCTCTAACTTGCTTTTACACAAAGATTTTTTTCAACAATTTAAAAAAAAGTAGCTTTAAATTGGTTTTAAACTTTGCCCGGTTTTTCTTTTAGGATCGCCCGGCTTTTATCTTTTTGAACTTGTTTTGGCACATAGCCATAAAAATAACTATCTAATATTTTTGCTAAAAAAAATTATTTTTAAATACAAAAAGCAAGTTAGAGCCTCAAAGAATTCGCAAACAATTAATTTAGCAGTGTTATATTGTTCAATAAATGTTTTAAAATAAAAAAATTGACCGCCCGGCTTTTATCCTCGCGATGTCTCACCCTTTCTAAAGATCACCTTCGCCCGGGTTTTATACTCTGGGATGCCATTGGCACAATGCCATAAAAATATTTTTATTTAAATTTCGTTAAAATAAAAAGTTATATCCAAAAAATTTGTCCCAAATGTAGTAAAACAACTAAACTTAAGTTTTATAATTTAATTTCTGGTCAAATGTACATTTAAATACGATTTTTTTAAACCACCCGGGTTTTATCCCCTGCTATTGCCCGGCCGCCCGGCTGCCCGGGACTTTTCGCCCGGGTTTTATTCTCTCCCTTAAAAAACCAAATGAAAACGCCTTTTTTAGTCAGCTAAACAGTTTTAAACGCCTTTTTTGTATTTCCTAAGCCTAAGCAAAACCTAAAAATCAAGCTAAACTTTATCATCATAGAGTTTCAGATTTTTTAGCGCGCTTAAAATTACCACGCTGAAAATAAGAATCTGCCAATTTTTTAGTTTGTTTTTTTTTTCATTTTAACATGGAGCACTAAAGACATGGAATGAAGACAAGTTCGTTTGAACAATTCCGGAAGAAAGTTTTTAAACTTTTGTCTTTTACATTTTGTCTTGAAGCATCTCGTCGTCTACATCTCGTCTCCAGAAAACTCTCTTTTGGATGCGACTTTGTAAGCGTAATTTCCAAATGACAATTTTTGGAAAGACGTCATTGTTGTTGAAAAAAACAAATATTTTGCAACTAAACCAAAATGCCATTAGGTAGCATAAAATCAAAAAGCGAACAATTTTGGTCTCACTTTAAATTTTATTTTAAAATAATTTGGTACGTTTTAAGAAGCTTTAAATTTTTAATAATCCTTTGTAAACTGGAAATTTTAATTAATATCGGTCCATAAATAAGCAATTTCTTTTTTTGAAGAACCTTTGAGCAGTCCATTTATTTAGAATGGCTAATCCTTACTACAAATGAAAAAGTCTTTTTAAAATTCAAGAATTAATTGTTTTTTTTCTTTAATTTTTATTTAAATTTATATTAATTATTTTTGATTTTTTTTTTTCAAGAATAATTGCAATTTATTTTTGTTTCTTACATTATTTTTTATAATTTGTTGTAAATAAAAAAAGGAAAGAATAAAATCAACATTATTACAAAAGCAAATTAAAGCCAAAAGTATGAAATTAGTTTTTGTTTCTCTCTGAAGTACCAATCAAATTAAATATAAACAATATTTGTTTGCATTTAAACATAAAGTCTTGTGTATTTAATTCCATAAACATTAGGTCATTGTTATTTTTCTAAAACAAACCGTGGGGTGGGTGGGATAAAAAGGGCGCTAGGAAAAAATACATTCTGCATAATATCTTCGGAAAGATCTCTTCTGCAATAATAAATTTTGCAAAAATACATTCCAGTAAAATATCTTTGGAAAAAATAACTTCTCGTCGTGCGTTGCGGAAGATATTATGCTGGAAGGTATTTTATCCGCCCTTCAAGAAATAAACCGATGAGTGAGACGCGCAGCGAAATTAAAATAAAACAATTTTAATTTAAAACATTGTCAAGTATTGCGAATTTAAATACCAAAAACAAAGTAATAAACTTTGTCATTTGATTCAATCTAAATATTTCCAAAATAATAATGTTTGAATAAAGTCTTATACATAAAAATCAGTGTTTTCATGTGTTCACAGCATTGATTCGACATTTTAAAGTTGTTTTTTTACAAATTTTAAAAAAGTATCGATGTAGAATTGAACTAAATTAATAAATTTACACTGCGCTGTAAATATAAATTAATACACTGTTAAATTTATTACATTAAATAACTAAATTATATAGTACGCTGGACCGTTCAATTCTAAAACAAAAATTACTCGCTCAGCGACAAATTAAAAACTTAATGCTTTTAAAAACTCAAAGTACAAAAGCACACTAGTGTAAAAGGATTTAAAAGCAAATTAAAACTTAGTTTTAATTCAATTTATTTTTCCTGAGCCTAAGCAAAACCTTAAAATCAAGCCAAATTGTATTGGGATGTGAAGCACATTTTTAATAATGCTTCCTTTAAAAAATCTTTAAAAAATGTTATCAATAGTTTCTAATGTTTTAAATAATAAGACTTACTTATTTTGATTCCATTCGTTAAACTTTATGGTTTTGAAAATTCAGTATAAAACTGTTCTTTATAGTCTAAAATTCTTTAAAAATTAAAAACTATTAGGTTGTCCAAAATGCTTTAAAAATAAATCAAAACTTAGCTTTAATTAAATTTATTATACTTAAGTCTAAGCAAAACCCAAAGACCAAGCTAAATTGTAATATGATACATTATTAGATAATGCTTTCTTTAAAAAATGTTGATATTTTTGTTATTAATAGTTCGTACATAATGTTGTAAATTATAATATTTGTTTATTTCCATTCCGCTGCGCGTCTCACTCGTGGGTTTGATTCATCTAACGTTCAGCGTTAGAAGGAGTAATTTTTGTTTTAGAATTAAAAGGTCCAGCGTACTATTTAATTTAGTTATTTAATCTAATAAATTTAACAGTGTATTAATTTAATAACATTATAATGTATTAATAACACGCAGTGTAAATTTACTAATTTAGTTCAATTCTACATCGATACCTTTTGAAAATTCGTAAAAAAAAACAACTTTAAAATGGCGAATCAATGTTGTGCACACACGAAAACATTAATTTTTATGTATAAGACTTTATTCAAACATTATTATTTTGGAAATATTTAGATTGAATCAAATGACAAAGTTTAATACTTTGTTTTTGGTATTTCTTTGTTTTTGGTATTTAAATTCGCAATAGTTGACAATGTTTTAAATTATAAAATTGCTTTATTTTAATTTCGCTGCGCGTCTCACTCATCGGTTTATTTCTTGAAGGGCGGATAAAATACCTTCCATCATAATATCTTCCGCAACGCACGAGAAGTTATTTTTTCCGAACATATTTTACTGGAATGTATTTTTGCAAAATTTATTATTGCAGAAGAGATTCTTTCCGAAGATATTATGCAGAATGTATTTCTTCCGGACACCGTTGAAACTACTTAAATTTTACTTAAATTAATTTAAGTATTTCTAGGAAAAAATACGAGTAAATGTAAAAGAAAAAGTAAGTGAAATTTAACCCTTTGGTATTCATTCCGCTGGAAATCCGCAGAAGAGATTCCACGCCACTGCTGCTCAATATTAAACTTCGTCAACGATCGTCGAAAGCCAAAGAGTTTAAAACACTGCAGCACTGACGCAATATAGCGTTTGCAAATTTGCAGCGGTTTTTTGGCCGAAAAAATCCCAAAGGGTTAAGTGTCGAGTAAAAGTAAAAGTAATAAAAAATTCGTTACTTTTATTTGTTTAAGTAAAAGGAAATGTAACTTTTTACAACAGTAGGTATACACTTTACGAAAGTATTTCAAGTAAAGCAATATTATACTTAATCTCACTAATCATTCTTATTACCTTTAAAAAATGCTCTACAAATAGAGCAGGAATTAAATAAAGCATTGTTAAACGTGTTAAAGGAACTAAAATCACAGTTGGATGCCCATATAAAAAATTTTTTGACAATAGCGAAATTTCTTTATATTACAATAAATCAAATATGTTGATAATTGTAGAAATGTAACTCTAAATCCAAAATATGCTAGTCTTTAAGAATATTATTTTGAAGAACATCCTTTTTAAAACTTCACTTACATGCTTCTATTCAATATTTTTTGGTCTAAACATACAGAGGGAAGGGGTTAAAACGCACCTTTAATTAAATTATTGCGAGTACAAGCGACTATGTTCG
The DNA here is from genome assembly GCA_030248175.1 of Microlaimidae sp. YZB2_3. Lineage (NCBI taxonomy): Eukaryota > Metazoa > Nematoda > Chromadorea > Desmodorida > Microlaimidae > Microlaimidae sp. YZB2_3. The sequence continues at coordinate 6,510 of JASAMX010014489.1, read as the reverse complement.
CTTTCTAGCTTGTTTCAAGTTGTTAGTTTTAGTCATTTTATTCAGCTACTTATTTTTTAGCAAAAATCATAAAATCAATGTCACGTGAACTTTTTTTGTGATTTTGCGCTACTTTTTGTAATTTGTCGAGATTTAACAAAAACATATGACCCAAAAAAATTTCCAATTAAAAATTAAGTTTTTGAATAAAATTGTGCAGAAAAAACGCTACTTTTCTAACGCACGCGACTTTCTGTGCATGTACTACTGATTTCTTACGCAGAGATTGTTCTTGCTGTCAATGCCCGTTTGTGTAGTGCATTTCACGCAAAAGCCTAAGAAAAGTTCTCATATGCACTGCAAAGCACGGACACTAAGTTAAAAATTGCGTTAAAAAATATTTAAAATAACAACAGTGCGCCTATGGAATGGAAGAAATAAATGACGGGTTTTCAGTATTAAGTTGCACAAATCCGAATTTTCAGTAATTTTTTTAGTGTAAAAAATAGGGTTTCGCCATTTTTGGGTTATATATGCTTACTTTTATTAAAAATATGATTATAAAAACCTTAAACTAAATTAACAAATTTTTTTAAAATAAAAGCTCAAAGATAATTTTTGCTGGAATTTATATTTAAATACCTAGCACTTTTACTGGTATTCATAAAATTTTGGACCGGATTTATACGAACTGGGTCCGTAACTTTTGGCAAGAAAACTCTGAGCCAGGTGGTACACTTTTTAGACAGTGTTTAATATCGTTAATTTTCGACATGTATTAATTGTTTTTTTTAGCAAATTTTATTTGAAAACTTTTTCCAAATTAAATACAAATAGTGCATACTAATTTTTTGTTTAAAAAATTCAAGTTTATTGTCATTTGGGCTGTATAAAAATATTAAACTCGCTAAAAAAGTGGACTGACTTGGCAGGGTTTTCCTGCCAAATTAAGTGGACCCAGTCCAAATAAACCCTACACAAAATTTATGAATACCATAGTGTAGTTTCAGCAATAAATTTAAAAATGCTAAACTAAAACAAGAAATCAACTTGAATTTTTTAATTTAAAAAAATGTTTTAAGATCACTAAATTTTAAAACAGTTTCAATAACAAAAAAATGTTTTAAGATCACTAACTTTTAACAGTTTCAATAACACCTAAAAATAAAACTAAAAATATAATATAATCCAAACAAATGTCTAGTTGTAGGGTAACTGACTTAATTTCGGTCACGCCTTAATTTCGGCCACCAATTTAGGGTGTTAGAAAATTGGTTTATTTTTAAAACACAAAAGAACTAGCACAAAAGTAACTGGATTAATGTTGAATAAAGTGTTTTTACAAATTTTTTTAATTTTTATTATTCTACATTATCAACATTTTCACACAAAAAGTGATTTTTTTTGATTTTCTTAATTTTTGCTTTGTGTTTAAACTGCATCAAATTTAGAACGAAACAATATATAACATTAAAATATTTTCTATTTAAGGCTCAAATTTGTTAATTTTCATTTTTTTATATTTTCTTCAAAATTATTTTGCAATGCGTTTAACTAACTGCGCATTTTAAGATTCCGTTAATTTCGGCCACCTGAAAATTTAGGTGAAAGAACATGCCGTTTATTGCTGTTTTTAAATATCATTGTACTACCGGATTTATAAAGAATTTTTTTGCTCGTTTGACTTTGTTTTGAGGTTTTTTAAGCCAAAATATAAAAATTGAACAAAAAATACAAGTTATCAAAACTTGTTTTTTTAAGGTTTTGACATAATTATTTAAAGTCTTGCCAGTAACTATTAAAGTTCGCAAACGGGAAAAAATAAGTTATCTGTACCAAGAACAATACCTAAGGGTAAATTTGCAACCTTTAGAAATTTTTATTGTTTGTTTAAGCAATAGTTATGGCCAGTTTTTTGTAGGTGGCCGAAATAAATGGCACGCGCCTTAACTTCAGCCACTTTAAAAAAAAGTTTAAACCTTCACTGATTTTTAAGTGTAACAGAAATATTCAAATTTTGCACTGGAATAACAAATATAGCTATTGTTTGATTTTTAGGCCAAATTTTGGCTTGATTGAAAAAGCCAGTAAAAACTTATTCAAAAAAATAAAAAAAGGTGGCCGAAATTAAGTCTTTAATAAACAATAAACTTTAATAAACAATAAACTTTTATAGAAAAACTCACACATGAGCGAATTTAATCGCAAATTATTACCGATTTCTGCTAATTTTTTGTCCGCAGCGATTTTTTAAGCGTGACAGAAAAACGAGTTTGGCGTACAAAATATCGCTGTGCGAAAAAATTCTTATTGAGTGCACAAAAAGTAGCTTGCGCCGAAATGTAAGATGCGCATCATTTTTCTATAAATTTAGTTAAAAAATTTACTGTACACATACCTGCAAATTCTCTTGGGTTTTATATTTCTGATATAAACAATGCTATTATAATAACTCTAATATTTATTGTATACGTCTCATGAATGGACTTCTATTGTCAAACCCTAATCATGTAAATAAAATCTACAAAATGGTTTTTAATGCTCAAGAAGTCTTCAAATGTTTAGAAAAACGACTCATGATTACAATAAGGAATCTTACTAAAATAGAGTTTTAATATAATCGTAAAATATAAATAATAAATAGCATCCTATTAAGGCGATTACCTTAGCTCTTTAAATAAAATTTTCTTTTTTTATCACTGTCTAAAATTGTAAAAAGTGCTTTAAAATTTGTATTTTTAGGGGCCCTTACCCCGGTTTGCCCCGGTTAGAAAAAATTGCGTTTGCCGGGGCCTGTGCCGGGGTAAAAAAAAAGTGCCGGGGCAAGCCGGGGCCGGGACCGGGGCCTAGGTCGATCCCTAACTTCCAGCTTTACTTGAGGTTATAAAATCCAAAATGAGTTTGCAAATGCGCAAGTCCTTATAGTACGCATGCTCTCTATAGACACCTTGCACTGGAACTCGGTTTATACATGAAGTATGCAATATACATAAGCGTCACCATAATGGATAATTACCGTACTCCTACTTATCTTTTGTAGTATGCAGATCAACCGATCGAAATTTCGCGCGCTTTCTATCGGTTGATCTGCATACTACGAAAAGATAAGTAGGAGATACGGTAATTTCGCGCGCTTTCTATCGGTTGCTCTGCATACTACGAAAAGATAAGTAGGAGTACGGTAATTATCCATTATGGTGACACTTATGTATATTGCATACTTCATGTATAAACTGCGTTTCAGTGCAAGGTGCCTATAGACTAAAAGTACACCCAACGTGGCTGCAACAGTTGTTCGTTGGATTGAAAAATGCCCCTATTAAGTAACCACTCAAATCACGAGAATCTGACGTCACTTTATCAAACAAATACTCCGTATTAAATCGAATTTAATTGGCTGATAAGGTGACGTCAGATTACCGTGATATGAATGGTTACTTAATGGTAGGCATTTTTCAATCCAACGAACAACTGTTGCAGCCACGTTGGGTTTACCTTTAGTTCTGAATAACCGCCTTTTAGGGCTGGTTCATACTTATAACAAAACGTCCTTTGGACAAAGTCCAAAGGACAATTTTATAAAAGCCAAAACGTCCTTTGGACAAGCCAAAACGTCCTTTGGACTTTTGCCTTTGGACGAAGTATGAACGCTACTTAGAATTTGTTCTTTGGACAAAGTCCAAAGGGTAAAATCCAAAGGGAAAAGTCCAAAGGACAAAAGTATGAATACGTTGTCCTTTGGATTTTCTCCTTTGGACTTTTTCCTTTGAACATTTCTCTTTGGATTTTGTCCTTTGGACAAAGTCCAAAGGACTTTTGTCCTTTGGACAAAGTCCAAAGGACTTTTGTCCTTTGGACTTTGTCCAAAGGACGTTTTGTCATAAGTATGAACCAGCCCTTACTGTACAAGAGAGGGTACAAAAAAAATTGAAAAAAATCTTAGTTTTTTTAGTTTCTTAAGTTTAAACCTATACTTCATAAAAATTGCTACACGATGATTTGTTTTACTACGTTGAAGTGCTTTAACATATCAGTTAGTGCGAAATAAGTTTTGTTTTTTAATTAAACCTCACAATAGTTAGAAATCATCACTAAAATAGTATTTTCGTAAACAATGATTTTGAATTAGTAAAAATAAAGTTGAAATTTGTGCTTTGAAACTAATTTTAAACCTACATTGTTTTTTTTAATGTTTTGGTTGTAAAACTATTCAAAATTTAAAAATTAATTTTTAAAACTCCATTCCAAACTTTTAACTTGAGCATTTTCTGTAATTGAAACATTAAAAAACTGGGAAATAAGCGCGCCAGCAGCGCCGTACCTACGAAGCGGCAAAAAACTAAAAATTCCCAAAAACTGCTTTTGCTTTTGTAATATTAAAAAGTATATAAAAAAATTTGAAGAGAAGAGGTTGAGATTTTGATCCAATATATATTTGAAATATTTTAAACCGTAAAATGTACAAGTCGCTCGCTGTTTCTCAATTTTCCCCCTACATATAATTGGGGCTAGTAAGTAGTTATTGTATCCTCTCTCGTACAGTAAAAGACCCTTATTCGTCTATTGCGCGTGGGGAACGCTAATCGGAAACAAGTTGAAATGCTTGAATTTACACTGCGCCGTTAAAATAGACGGCAGCAAGTATTTCACGACTATGTTAATTACCACTAGATAATCTCAATCAAAATCGATTTGGAACGTATAACATAACAAAATTTAAACAAAAATACAGGCGTTTATTACACAATGCATACAATTTCCAATAGACTTCCTTTCCTACATTAAAACGAATTAATATAAAATAATCTTATTATAGGTAAATTCGTCATAGCTGCGACTCTCCCCTTTTTGTATACTCCAATAATAGCACAGAATTGCGTTTTGGTAGCAGAAATCATGTAGAGGCACGCTTCCAACTTTACTTGAAGTTGTAAAATCCGAAATGAGTTCGCAATTTCGCGAGTACGTACACAATTTTACAGTAGGCATGCTCTTTTTTGCGCGTAGGGACCACTGGCCGGAAATAAGTTGAAATGATTCATTTTACACTGCGCCGTTGAAATAGACGGCAGCAAGTATTCACGGCAAGGTTAAATGTCAACTTACCACTAAATAATCTTAGCCAAAATCGATTTTAAACATATAACATAACAAAATTTAAACAAAAATACAAGCGTTAATTACAAAATGCATACATATAATATAATAAACTTCTGTACACTAACACCTATTAATATAAAATAATCTTATATTAGCAATGAATCTTTTTAAATTTTCATTAAAAACAAGTAAAATGATGTTTTTTTCATAAAAAGGCGAAAATTAAACCACGCCTGCGTTCTCAACTACGAGTTTTTTACCTATAGCAATGAATTTTTTTAAAGTTTTCATTTAAAACAGATGAAATAATGTTTAAATATAATAACAAACAAACAAAAACATAATAAATGTTGATTTTTCATTTTTATTTTCTAACAAAACACGCCTACGTTCTCAGCTACGACTATTTTACCTATAGTTGCAAGTGCTTTGAAAATTTTAAACGTTTTGCCTGTTTTGGTTTTTGTGTGCGAAAATAAGGTTTTGGAGTCAAAAGTCAGTCTAAATTTTTGAATTTTCGGTTGTGATGATATTTTGTTGTTTATTCGTAATAAAATTCTCCATGTCAGGTAAGGGATCCACCAGGGCCCTGGCCCCGGTCCCGGCTTGCCCCGGCACTTTTTTTCTACCCCGGTCCCGACCCCGACAAACACAAATTTCTCTACTCCGGCGCCGGCCCCAACCTAGCTGTCAAATCAACCGGGGCAAACCGGGGTAAAAACCCCTAACAGTACAAATTTTAAAGCACTTTTTACAATTTTAGATAGTGATAAAAAAAGAAAATTTTAGTGTACAGAAGTCTATTATATATGTATGCATTTTGTAATCAACGCTTGTATTTTGTTTAAATTTTGTTATGTTATATGTTTAAAATCGATTTTGGTTAAGATTATTTAGTGGCAAGTTATCATTTAACCTTGCCGTGAAATACTTGCTACGGGCTATTTTAACGGCGCAGTGTAAAATGAATCATTTCAACTTATTTCCGGCCAGTGGTCCCTACGCGCAAAAGAGAGCATGCGTACTGTAAAATTGCATACGTACTCGCGAAATTGCGAACTCATTTCGGATTTTACAACTTCAAGTAAAGTTGGAAGCGTGCCTCTACATGATTTCTGCTACCATTACGCTGAGTAGTCGATTTTGAAGACGAAAAACGATTCTGTGCGATTATTGGAGTATACAAAAAGGCGAGAGTCGCAGCTATGACGCATATACCTATAACAAGATTATTTTATATATTAATTCGTTTTAATGTGGGGAAGGAAGTCTATTGTATAATGTATGCATTGTGTAATAAACGCCTGTATTTTTGTTTAAATTTTGTTATGTTATACGTTCCGAATCGATTTTGATTGAGATTATCTATAGTCTATACAAAAATGATGCGGACTGGCGACAAAACTTGAACTTTGAAATGTTATATATCCA